>APFE030067260.1:0-10365 GCA_000404065.3 Pinus taeda | reverse complement strand
TTTTTTATCTCACCGACCCATGGTTGGCAACGTTTTCTTTTAGCTTAACCCCAAAGCCGAAATGGATTTTGTCACTAGAATCTTAAGGGAGTCCTAGTGTGCTAGGTCGTGTCTATGTAAAAGTAATTTGAAAATAATTCTAACTATTTGGTTAGATTATTACAAATTGCTTGATTTGCTAGATTATGTTTATGTCGCAGAACTGGGTGGTCTAAGCGGGTCTATGTCAAATGGGTTTTCCCCCTTGAGATGTAAAATTGTAAAAGTCATGATGTAAAGTGTCTTGAGGGTTACAAAATGTTGGTATCCCTCATAGTCCTAGGTCCTATGCTTTTCTCCGAGGCTAAGTTTGTATGGGTCCAAAAATAAAAAATAAAAATATAAAATATTATATAATAATAATAAAAAATTATGAAAAAATTAAAAATTAAAAAATTTACTTAATTTAAAAAATTACAAAATAAAAGATAATAAATATTAATCAAAAGTAAAAATAAAATAAAATAATAATAAGTCAGAGTTTTGAAGAAATAAATGCAAAAATTTAATTTTTAATGCATTTAAAATTTCAACGGATGAGATTAAAAGAGATTTTGATTCTCATCGACGGTCGAGATCACTTTGACATGGATCACTCAAATTAGTTGTTGGGAAATTTTCCTTTAAATAGGGTGTCAAGGGTCATTTGAGATCATTCGATTTTAGAGTCTTGTGTTGAAGAAAGCTCTCTTGTAGTCATTTTCTATATGCAATAAAGAAAGACTTTGGGGTTGAAATTGCGCTGGTGTTACTCTTCTGAAATGTTGTAAGATGTTTAATTTTTCTGCATGAATTTAATTTCAGCCATTGATGATAGCTTTATGAAGAGTGATGTTGAATACAGGTATCTTGTTTAGTCACTAAGGTTTGAATAGTAATAGAATTTCTGAAAGTAATGGCAGGTGTCTCCATTAGATTTGGATTTTAGTATTGTTTTCTCCCTCTTTGTTGATGGTTGGAAGTGAGTTGTGTAGAAAAATCTAGATTGTGAAGATCAACAGGCATTTGGGGTAGTTCTCGGCTGAACCAACCAACTCCTGAAAAACATTTTTGTTGAAGAGCCCAGCCAATTTTTGATCTCGGGTTTATCATTCAAGTTTTTTGTGTTTTTTTATTTTTTTTATTTTTTTATTTTTTAAATTTCTGAATGCATGAGGGTTTTTTGAAGCATTTCATAGTAAATCTAAAATCCTGAAAATATTTCTGTGGATTATTGGCAAATCTGGCTTCTTAGAGTCATTAATCTGTAAATATTGTAATTGTTCGACTGGTTTGTAGGGTTTTAATTTTAATCCTTGCATATATTATCTTTGGGTGTTTGTTTTGCCATTGTAGGTTGCAGGTCTGAGAAGAAATTTTTGTTTGAAGCTATATCTAGGCCCTGGAGGGTAAGATCTAGCCTTATGATCAGTTCTTGCAGGGTTTATCTAAAGAGATTTCAGTTTTTCAAGCTATTCGCTGTTGCCCAGGGTTTCAATTTTGCAGGAAAATTTTCGATTTTTTTTTTAAAGGTGTATGTTGCCCTGGGCCTGTAACAAGGTCCCCATCAATTTTTCACGCATTGCTTCTCTATTCCTTCACTCCGCTGTCTTCTCTATACCCACAACTTTCATCCCCTTCTGCATCCATCTTCCTCAAGCTCACCCACACAGCTCCATACTCCACCACTTGCATATTTTTCCTCCCTCCATCGAGCTATCCAGCTTGTACACACACAAACAGTGAAACAATACGCGTGGGTAATATTTGGGGTCACACATTTTAATTTTCGATTTTCTTTGTTTCGATTTTACACTTGGGATAGGTTTATTTCTATTTCATCGCATGATTTTTCATAGTGTTAATTTAGGATCAGTTCATTTTTTTTTTTTTAGATTTCATTGTATATACTTTATTTTAGTTCATGAATTTAGTTAAAATTTAAGCTTCAGTTTAAATAGATTTCGTTTTTGTTTTATGTATATATTTATTAGTTTTAACATTAAAAATTCGATTTATATTTCTTTGATATAATTAGCAATAATTAGGTTTTTTTTTTTAGTTTTAGATTTCATTTTATATATTTATTGTTTATTTTAAGTTTCATTTAGTTTAGAAATAGACATTTTTATAGTTTAGTTTTGTTTTATTTAAAAGATATCTCAAAAAAATATACCAAAAAGTTCCTTTTAGGTTTTTTTTTTTAATTAAGCTTTAGTTTAAATTAGATTTTAATTTTATTAGGATTTTAGTTTTGTTTTATTTTAAACTTAGAATTTTTATAAAAATTAAATTTTTTTGAAAAAGATTGAAAATTCATTTTTGTGTCTTTTGTGGTATTTGTGTTCCGCTTCTCTATAGTTAAATACGCTTAAATGTTTATTTAAAGATTAACTATTGAAAAGTGGTGAATCTTTTTGTGAACTGGTCAGCATTTAAATTTTATGGTCATTTAAAGCGTTTGATTTTTTGAAGTTTATTTGCTGGAACATTGTTAAAGCATTGTGCATTTATTGAATATCTTGCATTGCTTAGGTTATTTGATGGTAAATGATTGTTAATCTTGGAATTACAAATTTCATATTTTTTGCAGCAGTTGATAAACAATTATTTTATCATTAACTCCATAAGGCACCGGTCTCAAGCATTTAAAGATCTAATCAAATCCTAAAATTGATCAAATGCTTGTTTTCCCCTACTGTGTCTCCCAACCCAGCTGATTACTATTTGGTCTTCTTTTATCCCATAGGGTCTACCCCCCTTAGCCTACTTCAGGGAGATGGCTTAAATGGAGAGATCAGGACAGCTCCCAGTCTGAGCGTTGTCGCGCTGCCTTGACAATCTGTGCGACAACAGAGCTACACTCCTGTAGGAGAACAAGTGGCAGACATCCTCACCAAGGCCCTTGGAAGGACAAAGTTTGACTACTTCAGGGAAAAGATGGGGATGGTAAAGAACCCATTTCAGTAGTAGAAATGGGAGTGATAACAACAAGGATGCAGAGGGAGTTGCAGTGCAGATGTAGTGTTGGGAGAAAGGACCAGCAGCAACACGGATGCAGAGGGAGTTTTCATACAGATGCAGCAGTGGCAATAGTAGAGCCATGGGCAGCAGTACAAGATGCAACAGTGTAGAGGACGTTGGGCAGGGAGGCTTAGCATCAGCATAGGGACCGATGCTAGATGATCAGGGTGATACTCAGTGAGGAGTATTACTAGAGCACTGTCCTCGCTAAGAGGGAGTGTTGATTTGGGGTAGCAACGGATGTGCTCTAGCCACAAAAATTGGTGGAGAGGCTAAAGCACATGAGATCACCAATACTCAAAAATGGTTTGGGTAGATTCTAAACAGTTTGGAGATATTAAAATAATTAATATTTTTAATAGAGTCCCTAAGTCTAAACTTAGGGAAAATGAAATATTAATGTGAATTAATATAAAACTATGTTAGAAGGGTCCAAAAGTCATGGATCAAGCCAGAGTTAATCTTAGCCGTTGATTAGGGACTTAATCTCGACTGTTGATGTGTCAACGAGAAAAGTATAAGAGGAGGCTTGAGGGTCACTTGGAGGACACACTGAGGGAGACTAGTTAGTTCAATTTTTGGAGCAGGTTTGGCTGAGAAATTGAACCAGTGGTTTGGTGAGCAGTCAGGAGGCAACAAGTATGGAACAAAGAGACGTATCAGACACTAGAGATTAGTGCAGAGGCAAGAGAGGCATACGCAAGGCATTTCAGGCTAACGCAAAGGCAGCAGGAGACCACACAGTCATTAACTGGGCCTGTGTGGGTGACGTAGAGAGGTCCAGGGCTAATGCAGTCAAGCAGGAGCTGATGCAGAGGGTCTGAGAGCCATGCAAAGGTCAGCCGCGCTGACGTTGGGATTGGGAGAAGTGCTGGAGAATTTTTCTTTCTGTTGGGTAAGCCAATTTGGCACCCTGTTGTACTGAAGAATTGTTGAATAATAAAAACCTCCCTTGTTGCACCGGTTTTCCCACATTGGGTTTTTCTGGGGACCGTTGCCAAAATAACTGTGTCAATGTGTTGATTCTTATGCATATGTTTGTTTCTGTATTATGGTGTGATATCTGCAGTAGTGTTTATTTTAATGTTTATTGAAGTAATTTCATAAATAACTTATTGTGGAATAAGTAGGAAAAGTAAATCAATAGCTGCAATATAGAATTTTCACATAAGCTACAACATTGATTTCCCTGATTATCTAGAAAGGCCCATAGAACTTCAGAGCTAACTTATTCTTCCCTTGTTGTTTCAAGGATAACTGCTTGTAAGGTTGTAGTCTTACGAAGACCCAATCTCCTTCTTCGAATTCTTGTTCTAAACGGTGCTGGTCAGCTTGCTTCATTCGATTTCTGGCAGTTGCTAGGTTTTCCTTTAATATCTAGATAATGTTTTGACTTCCTTCTAAATGGTTCTCAATTGCTTGAACCTTAGTATCATTTAATGCAAAACGCTTCCATCTCAGGGGTTCATAACCATATAGCGTTTGAAATGGGGTCATTTTCGCTGAGGTATGATAGGTAGTATTGTACGACCATTCTGCTAAATGCAACCATTGTGACCACTTGCTTTGCTTGTTAGATATGAAGCATCGTAGGTATGTTTCTAAACACTTCTTTACTCTTTCTATTTTACCATCTGTTTGTGGATGGTAGGGTGAATTCATGTTAAGGGTTATTCCATCTTGGTTGCAAATTTCCTTCCATAAATTTTCCTTAAACTTCACATCCCTATCATTAACGATGACTTTAGGTAGACCATGTAGCTTGTAAATGTTTTTGCAAAAGACCTTTGCAATTTGCTTGGTTGAGTTTGTTTTCTTGACTGCCATGAAGTGAGCATATTTAGTGAGACTATCTACTACAACAAACATTTGGTGCTTACCATCAGAGATAGGTAACCTATCGATGAAATCCATGGATATTTCTTCCCATTTCTAATTTGGAACATGTAAGGTATGTAACAATCTAGGAGTTGGGGCGTTTTCGCTTTTACTTCTTTGATAAATGTCACACTCAGCAACGTACTTTTGAATTTCCTTACTCATTCCCTTCTAGCAGAACAACCGACATGTGTTGTAATATGTCTTAAAGAACCCAACATGCCCAGCTGCAGGGGAATTGTGTGATTCCTTTAGAGCTTTTATTTTAAATTTGGATGGAGGACTTAGGTAAACCCTACCCTTATACCATAGTATGTCATTTTTCCATTCAAAATTAAGATGTTGATCGATGTTTTTGACTATCGAACAAGAGTTTGGATCCTTGGCATATTTAGTTCGGATCTCGTCCAACCAATCAGGGACTACTACCAATGCAGAGCATGTTGTGGTGTCTTCATCTTTACGTGAGAGAGCGCTCGCAACCACATTATTCTTCCCATTTTTGTGCAAAATTTCCATGTCAAATGCGGCTAGTTTCTCTATCCACTTCTGTCGATAATGTTTTTTGTTGTAACAAGAACTACAAACTGTTATGATCTGTGCGGATTGAAAGCTTGCTCCCTAATAAGTATTGACAACACTTGCTTAACAAATGAATAATGGCCAACATCTCCTTGTGGTAGGTAGATTTCAAGCTTTCCCAAATCCCGAGGCATTACTTTCTACCACGAAATATTTGGAGAAATCTGGGGTAGCTGACATTATCTCTTTTAAGGATTCAAAGCATTCATCTACTTTAATGTCCCATTGAAAGAAATCTTTCTTTAGTAGATTCGTTAGGGAGCAGTCACAGTGCATAATTTTTTATGAACCTTTTGTAGTATCTGGTTAATCTAATGAATCCCCCAGTTTTGATATATTCGTCGGCTTGGGCCAATCTTTGATTTCTTTAATCTTGCTGGGATCTACTTTTACTCCTTTAGATATGATGTGTCCCAGATAGTCAACTTCCTTCTGTTCAAAGTTACATTTTGATAATTTTGCATAAAATTGATTCTTCTCCAATACAAAAAGTACTTCTTCTAGATGCTTGAGGTGATCCTTCCATGTTTTGCTGTAGACATTGATATCGTCAAAGAAAGCCAATACGTATTTTTGCAAATATGGGCGAAAGAGTTCGTTCATGGTTTGTTTGCCTGGAAGGTGGCTGGTGCATTTGTTAGACCAAATGGCACTACCTTAAACTCATAATGCCCTTCATGAGTTCTGAATGAAGTCTTCTCGACATATTCTAATCTCACTCGAATTTGATAGCAGCCTGACCTCAAATCTAATTTTGAAAAATATTTTGCGCCATGGAGTTCGTCCAACATCTCATCAATAAATGGAATGGGGAATTTGTGTTTAATATTAATCTTGTTTAATTCTCATTAATCTATACACAACCGGAGGGATCCATCTTTCATTCGAACTAAGACTATTGGAGCTGCATATGGACTTTTTCTTTTCGTAATGACTCCACATTTTAGCAAATCTTGTAGTATCCTTTCTATCTCTGTTTTATGATGACCGGGATAGCGATATGGCTTGACATATACAGGTGTCGTATCCAATTTAACTTCAATGATGTGTTCGATCTTTCTTTTGGGAGGTAATTTCATGGGAAATTCCTGAAATAATGTCATATTTCTGGATTAGGGATGTAACTTTAGACTGTTGGTGAGTCACTTGCATAGATAATAACTCTAACTGTTGGCATTGTGCAATGAATACCAGAGCTCCTTTGTGAATAAGTTTCTTCATTTGTTGTGCGAATATGATTTGGGTAGGAGGAGCCTAGAACCCGAACAATTTATACTTTCTTCCATTCCACTTGAACTTAATGAATTGTTTCTGGTGGTTTGCGGAATATGTCCCCAATGTTTGTAACCATTGTATTCCCAGGACGACATCTACACCTCCCAAGTGAACTATGTAAAAGCTAAACCCCATTTCGTAATTATTTAGTTGCATTTTAGCTTTATGGCAGTTCCCTACTTATCTATTCTTTTTCCATCTGCCACCATAACCTTTATATCTATCATAGGATATGCAAATAGATTTAGGCTCTTTGCGACATTAACATCTATAAAATTGTGGGCACTTCCTGAATCTATTAACACAATGACGTTTTGCTTCTTAATATGTCCCTTTAGCGTTAATGTTTGTGGCTGGGCTATCCTTGTGATAGCTGCCAGAGAAATTATCAACATATTTTCTTCTTTTGGATCTAGATTAGGAGTCTCATTTTCTTCATTAGTTTCTTCTTTGGAGTCACTATTTGAAGATTCCGCTTCTTGTTCTACGTTGCAGTTGTAGAGTTTTTGTGTGTTGAACTAGTGTCTTGGAGGGTATTTGTCTCCGCACATCCAACATTTGCCATCCTTTTTCTTTTCAAAACTTGACTGTTGTTTTCCTCCTCGCAACGAGGGTGGAATGTATTTGCTAGATTTGTCTAGAGAATTATTGCTTGTCTTTTCTTCTGAGTAACTGTTGGATTTGTCATCACTGGCATGTGGTGTTTTATGGAAATTATATTTTCTCTCAATAATTATTGTTGCATGTTTGGCTTCTTCAATGGTTTTGGGCTTGACAACTTTAATTCTACTCGAATATACTCCTTAAGTCCACATCTATACATTTTTAGTAGTTCTTCATCATAGAATACTTTTTGTCTTACATGTAATACTTCCCATTCGTAGGTGTATTCGCTTGCAGACCCTTTTTGCTTGAGATGAATGCATTTTTCATAGACATCATCCTCTTCTTCGTCATGAAATCTCTTTAGTAATGCATCCACAAAATTCTTCCAAATTAATGAACGACTGCGCGACAGTGGTGGATGTGGTAGCGCTTCGGAAGAGGGGTCACACCAATGAAATGAGGAGACAGTGGAACAGTCATGATGGTCAACGAAAAGGTGTGGAATGAGAAGATATGCAGTGATAGTGGTAGCGAAAGACACAGGCAACCAGTGAGCATGATGGGGAGTAGAGTAATGGTGAGGAACAATGATCGAAAGAGAGTGCAGGAAACCAGGGGTGATGACAGTGAGGTCGTCGGAGAACAAAATGGATAGGTCGACAACAGAACAATGAAATGGACGACGCAATGATTTGCCAGAGGACTGTGCTGCTCTGATACCACTATTAGAAGAAGCCAGATTGGTTGCTGAAATAACTTGCAGATTTACAGGCTGTAAATGTAATATTTTTATTAATGATTGTATACCTGAATGATGATTTACAAACCCTCAGATGTTATGCCTAAATAAGTAGTGATTGGTCACAACTTTTGACCATAACTTTTTATAACTTAAAAATAATTAAAATACTTAAATAATTAATGATTATTCATTATTATTTATTTACGAATTAATTATTCATAACACTTTCCCTTGCTTGAAGATGAAAATACTTGAACTAAATTATCATGCTGCAGATTTCTGTCATCATCCTTCATCCTTCTAAACTGTGTGGTTCCCACACTAGGTGGAATGTAGACTATCTATGTCACACTTGCTTCTTTAAGTAGAGATGGACCTTTCCAACAAAGATTCTAATGGAGGATCTTGATGACCCTTTTCTGCAAATGCTTCTTCTTCATGATGATAAGGTGTGATGGGATCTTATCTTCCAATATTGCTAGATGACATGCTTCAAACATGCAAATTTCTATTTCTATTATCATTTTATGCTTCTAATGTGGTGTCATCCCAATATTGCAATGATGCTACAATTACTTGCAATGCTTTTCTACCATGACTATTGTCTTGAAAATAAACTTAATGTATGAGAGACCTTTAATAGTAGAGGTCTTATACTTCTTCCTTTTTGTTTTCTTCTCTTCCGGTTCTTCTACTTCTTCTGTCACATGGGCTTCACTTCTTTCTTTCCTTTTTGTTATTGCCCTTCATGAGTTTAGAACAATTCCTCTTGTAGTGTCCATATTCATTACATTCATAACACTGAATCTTAGACATGTCAACTTTCTTTTGAAATCTCTTTTGAGGCTCAAACTTCCTAAACTTTCCTTTCTTCCTTGACATAGCTGTAAATGCTTGAGTTTGGTCATTTGATTCAGCATCATTCTTTGCTTTTAATATGGTTTCTTCAATGTTACATAATGCCCATAGATCACTGAATGGTGTAGCTTTCTTCTTTGCATAGATGCTTGATACAAAGTTGCCCCATTCACTCAAAGTGCATTGAGCACACAAGTGGTAATTTATGGATTTGACATTGTTTCTCCTAGCTCTTGTAGTTGATCTTTAATTTGAGACATTTTCATGAGATATGAAGCTATCCCTTCTTCCTTTGATACTTTCATTTTGTATAATTCGGCACTTAAGGATATTATTTCCTCAGCCGTACTTTCAAGGGATAGCTCTACCAATTTGTCAGAGAGCTCTTTTGATGTCTTCAATTTTGCTACAAAGGGAACGAGAGAATCCTTGATAGGTTTGTTGGCATTATGATTCTGGTTTGGTACTATGGCACAGGTGTTGTACTTGATGGCAACTCACTCTAGTGGCAGATCAATTTAGGCACTCAGAAAGAAGAAAAAGACATACACAGGTTAATCTAGACAAAGACGTGTATACACGCGGGTTATACGTTACAAAAGCACGTATATGTTGTGGACTTACTCTTGGTCCATGGTAGTTAGTCCTTGGGATTTGAATCTATGGTTTTGGACCATGACAACTCGTCAGATGTGTTGATCCCTAGTTTTGGGTTTATGGTAATGAAAAGTTATGGTTTTGGACCGTGGTATTGTGGAAGGCCTAAGACTATAAAAGAGGAAGGAGATCTTGTGGCAAACGATGATCTGAATTATCATTGAATATCTGAAAACGTGGTAGATCTGAATGCTGGTAATTGGGTTATGGTGCAGATCTGGATTTGAATAAAGGTGGAACCTTAGCGCAAAGAAGAAGGATAAGTTCTATTGTTGGGTCATAATCTTCAAGCTTGAATGATAGTATATTTATATGATTTTGGTCTGTTATATGTGGTGCTTGCTTGATCTATAACACTGATAATCTGGGTTAATTAGTGTTTTTGAATATCTGAAAGAGCGAATTATCCTTTATAGATCTGTACGCAGGTTCAGTGAAGCGAAGGCGCGTATACACGCTGGTTAAGTGAATTAAAACAGCGTATACGCAGGTTGCCAAACACATAAGCGTACGCACGCATGTTGCAGGTTATTGAAATAGCGTATATACTTTAAGTTGTGATCTAGCTGCTTCTGTTTATTGCTGCTGTGTTCTGGGTTCAGTGTTTGGTGTGTGGTTTCTAGTATTGTGTTTTGGGTACAACTATCAGAGAAGTATCTACTTGATTCAGATTTAATTGGTGGAAAAGAGATTGGTTGATTCTTGATGATTGATTGATGTTTATG
>APFE030067256.1:10778-29331 GCA_000404065.3 Pinus taeda | reverse complement strand
ATGATTTGATCTGATACACTTTAAACTCTGTGATTGATCTGCTGCTGTCTTTAAACCGGATCCTTTGGCACGATCGGGCGATTTTCAGGCTTTTTCGGCGCGCAATGGGCTAAGAAATCAGAATATTCCCTGAAGATTCCTCGAAATGGCCTATTTCCCGTAGCGATGCGCGATTAGTGTTTCGCACTAATCGCGCATCGAAAACTGCCTATGTTTCTTGATCTGGAGCTCCGAAGTGCGATTTTTCTTCCTGCGCGAAGTTTTCGGCTTTCTGGCTACTGACGTAAGCATGACGTCGACTGTATGGTGGATGACGTTAGCTGTGGGCCCCTGGTACAGAGCGACGTAGTGAGATACTGGAGGTAATGTGATGAAGAAACTCCGATGCGATATCGCAATATCGCGTCGGCAGGGAATGGGGGTACTTGGGTTGGACACTCAGCACTTGTGACTACCGATTGCCGACATCGCAATATCACATCGGCGGGGAAACTAGGGGTGACTGAGTTGGACACTTGGTGCTTGCGACTACCGATCGGCGATATCGCAATATCGTGTCGCAGGGAACGGAGGGGTGAATGAGTTGTACACTCAGCGCTTGCGACCGCCGATCGGCGATATTGCATCGGCGGAGACGGATGGGTGATGACCTGCATGGAGATGAGAGTGTTAGGTTGCGATGCGATATGGCTTTGAGGAGGAAAGAGCAAGTAAGTGGGTGTGAAGGGCATTTGAGGTTTCGGAAGGGGTCCAATTTCCTCAGAGGGATTTTATACTTTGGAAGGAGTCCATTGTATATGGGAGGTGGTTATGGAGGTCAAGGGTTCTTGCTGAGTTTCAGATAAACTGAGCAATTCTCGGTAGTACTTATGTTTATTTTTCAACCAGGGGGAGGGATATTACATAGGGGGATTTTACTTAATATTAATAAGGGGATGGGAAGAATAGGGATCTAAATAATAATGTTAGTGGTTAATATGGAGATGGTAAGAAAGCGCTAAGTTCGGGAGAGCTTAGGCTATTACAAGGGGATAGGACCATACTTTTAGGAGAAAATATGGAACAACTTTGAGTAAAGCAGATCTTTACTCAAGCCAGTGTTATGAAGATGATGGAACTTAAGAGGTGTCAAGCAGATCTTGACCTCTTTTGGGGAAGTTAGTTAATGATTTGGGAGAACAGAGAAAGGGGGTCAGTTATACCTATTTTGAGTTTTTTGCACACAAATCATTACTGATTATGTCCTGCATGATATGACATATGAAAACCTGGAATTGGTCAGCAATTCAACAACCTCAGAACTACCTACCCAGCCTATTTACCTAGCATTTTTTCTTCTTTTGGGGGTGCACTTAGACTTGCAAACCCGTCATTCATTTTTCTTTTGATGCTTTCCTATCTACATACTACCCTTATTTCTTCCAGAGCCTAGATTAAGCTGTTGGGCTCCTCTGCTTCTCTACCTATCTAAGAATCTGCCAAGATTAAACTGTTTGGACAGATTTACAATCTCTATATTCTAAAACAGGAAATTTAAACCTAGGGAGACCAAGATTAAACTGTTTGGACCTCCCTTTACCTGAAAAATGGCGATACCGGGATAACTTTACAAAATTTGAAGGCAATTGGATGAACTTGAAGTAGCCTTCTTCACTTGGAGACTGCTAAACAAATATGGAGCATTGCAGCAAGCAAAGTACGACATATTTGGCCTGTGAAACGCCAATCATGAAAAATGAATAACCTGCTGCAGCAGGAAACTAATAGAAGTAGAAAGTATTCCAGAAATAATAGAGAATTTTAGAGAATTTTTAAGGAAAGATGGACAAGAACAACAAAACACCATTGAGCAATTAGCTGAAGATAATGGACAAGCAGGAAAAACAGAGCCAGCAGAATTTCAGCACTTAGAAGAAGATGAAGAGGTCTGTGGACCATGGATTTCGATGGTGCAGTGGGAAATGATGGTGCTGGAATTGGTATTTGGGTACACAGTCCTCTTTCCGCTCTGAAAAAAGTGCCGAGTAATGTGCATGTATGCTCTTACAAGTTAGTTTTTGATTGTTCGAACAATGAAGTTGAGTATGAAGCTTTGATTGTTGGCCTAAAAATTTTAAGAAAGCTGAATGCCAAGAAGATTCCAGTATACGACGACTCCGAATTGGTGATTAAGCAAGTTAAAGGCGAATATCAAGCTAAGCGTCCTCGGATGCAAGCTTACCAGAATGCAGTCCTAGATATCCTGAAATTGTTTTCAGATTATACCTTGACGTGTGTGCCTCGTATTCAAAATGGCATTGCTGATGCACTTGCCAAGGCAGCAAGTAGTTTGAAGATTCCAATGAACTCCAGTAATAAATTTGAAATCCATGTCAAGCATCATCCGACTATCCTGGACAATCAGAGATATTGGCAAGTTTTCCAAGATGATGAGGAGATTGATGATTTTCTGCAAAACAAAGGTAAGTTCAAAGATGCCTCAATTGATGTAGAACACGATGATGGTGAAGATGATGTGCAAATCAATCAAATGGAAGTGTTGCAGCTAAAGGATAACATAATTCCTAAAGGCTTGATACCTTTAGAAGAACCTTTTGATCAAGATGATGTACCCCGCAAACCAACATTGCAGCCAACAGGGAAGGGTGTTGAAGAGGTCAATATCGGAACAACTGCAAATCCAAAAATGGTAAAACTATCCAAAGCATTGCCACACAAGGTAAAAGCCAAATATATCAGTTTGTTGTCATATTTTTCTAATTTGTTTGCTTGGGATTATTCTGACTTGAAGACATATGATAGCAATATAATTCAGCACACTATTCCCATTAAGCCTAATCAGAAACCTTTCAGAAAGAAGTTGAGAAGGCTAAATCCAAAAGTGTTGTCATCAATTGAGAAGGAGATAAATAGGTTATATAAATTAGGAATTATTGTTCGCATTAGATTTTCCGATTGGATCTCTAATTTAGTGCCCGTAAGAAAGAAGACAAGTGAGATTCGCTTATGATGCAGGAGCATCAAGACCCTCCTCATTTGTAAACATGGAATAAAGAGGGAGTGTGATAATTTTAGTATTTTGTTTTTTTTAATAGGAAAATAAAGATAATGTAAATATTCTTTCTAAATAAAAGGATATGAGAGAATAGTTTAGGAAAATGAATTGTATAGAGCTTCTATGTTTTTTAAGGATAAGAGTGGAAAAATCTTCAAGCTTTAAATCTTATGTAAAGAGAAAAAGCCTGTTTTTTCCTAGGAGATGAGGAGAAGATCTATTTGTACACATCCATTATTATTTTAAATAGGGGGGCAGCTAAGCTCTCAGGATCATAGAGAGATAGAGAAAAGTGTGAGGGGTTTCTGGTTGGGAGCCTTCGGGCAATTGTGAAGGGCCATCAATTTTGATTATCTGGCCAAGTTTGTAAGTAATTGTTTTGTTTTAATTCATATATATACAGATTTTATGATTGTGAAATCATTGTAAGGGTTGAGGATTTGCAATTGATAGATATAACCTGTGTGTTATTACCTGCAAGCGCTATTTAAATTCATGTGAGATATATGTAAATCTATGAAGTGTTGCGTAGGGACTGTGGTGGTATATGTTTTAAACAGGCGTAAATTTCCAGATTTAAAAGGAATCATACTCATGACAGTTTTATATATATTGATTGAATATTGGCTAAGTGTGTAGGCCTGCGGAGAAGTTATCTGATCAGTCAAGGGCTATTCGTTGGAACGTTGAGGCGTTGTTGCACTAATGGTAAGGCATATATATATTGAAATATTACAGAATAGTCTTTGACAAAAGCGTGAAACCATAATATAAAATCTCATGCATAGCTGTAGTGAATGTTTGGGTTGTGAGCTTAATATAATGAGTAATGGAATGTAACATTTGCGTAAATGTATAAATGGTTTTTAACTGTGCATATATGGGCGGAGCTGCTGTGGTAACCTGAAGGTTCCACACTGTATATTGGTGGAACACACTGATCTGAACCGGCATTCACAGTCACATAATTACCTGAGATAACCGCGTGGAGAGCTTCAGTAATAACCAGCTGAAGCGTGGTTGAACCTGATCGATGTCATAAAAACAGCTTTCCATCCTTGCATGCAAAGCATTCACAACGGATCGTTGGGTTTCAACTGTTGCAAAGATTGGTCAGTTCAAGACTGTAGATATAATTGTATGTGGCGCAGCGGAATGAGGATGGAGCTGAGCGCGTGGGTATAATTGTATGTGGTCCAGAAGTTAATACATAATGGAGCTGAGCGCGTGGTTCCATTCAATTTCTTCCTTGAATGATGTTCTTGTGGTTTGATGCTCAGGTAGTGCTTGCGTTGTTTTAAATTGAATCAAGTGTTGTGTGGATGCCTGGAGTGCTTGTGTATGGAGACCAGATTAAGGGAGCACCGGTTGAATGGTAAGTTAATGGTGTGGGAATTAAAATGAAATTGATATTCAGTCTGATCAATAGAAGGGTGCTTGTGTCCCAAGCTTTGGTTTGAATTTGTTTGAGAAGTGACAGGGTTGTCATGGTCGGTTATATATATTGTTGTGAATTGTGATGTGGTTTCAAATTTTACGCCTATATTAATATTGTATGGTGATTTTAATTGAAATGGAGATGCATTTTAATATGCACAGTTATTGAAGATCCTGGCTTATGCGGGTTTTCCCTACATCAAGTGGTATCAGAGCGGGAACAGTTTCCTTTGAAGGTTCAAGTGTGTTTTTGTTAATTGCATGTGATGATTTTTGTGACTGATAAGTATTGATCTACAGGAATAATGAAGAAATCTCAGCGGGAAGAAGGAGAAGTGAATGTGGCAAAACCTGAAGATTCAACAGAGGTTGAATAAAGTTGCAGATGGGAGAAGCCTATAGGAGCAGTAGAGGGTGCTCGAAAGGTCCCAGCAGAGGACCAATGGTTACCAAAAGACCAGATCCGGAGGGAAGGATTGGTGAGGTAAGTGGGAGCAAGAGAGCTTGCTGTGGCAGGGGCTTCATGCAACTCATAGGGGAGAAACTCATGGCAAAGGAGATGACTACTAAAAGTCATAAAGGAGAAAGCAGAGGTTCAGAAAGAGGCCACAAAAGAAAGGAGGAGAAATATGCCAAGGCGAATGGCAGAAGACAGCAGTTGACTGAGGAAGAGTATAAGAAAGAGAAAGCTAAGATAGCAGTTCATCTTGAGCTATTGATGGAGTTGTTCCAGGAAAATGTGGAAGACCAGAGACATGGTTTACTGCTGAGGAAGAGAGTGAAGTGGCAGAGGCTACAACAGAAAAGAGATTTACAGATAAGCATGCAGTTACAAGAGGAGATGAAGAAGCTTAAGCAGATGATGGATGAACACTTGAAACAGGAAGAACTCAAAGCAGCAGAGTTGAAAAAGGAGGTTTCCATTGATAAAACAGAGGAGGAGGAGATTATTCATGACTTCTTGAGTTATTGGATAGATCCAGATCAGCTGGATAATGTGAACTCTTGTGTTTGTATAGCTGACAATTGTGGTGTGATTAGAGGTGTTGAAAAGGATGTGCAATCTTGTGAAACTGTTACAACACAACAGGAATTTCTTGTAGATGCAGAAGAAGTGAATCAGTCTGAAGCATAGATAAAGGAAGTAACAGTTGATACTGAAAGTTTATATGCAGGTGATGATGATGTGCTTCAATGATGCTACAGAGAAATTGCATGTTTGGAATATTGGTTGGAGAATCCACAGTATGACAGGGAGATTGCAGAAGAAAGATTCAAGTGCAGTGAACTAGATGGAAAAGTTGCAGATGAAATTGCAGATGATGAGCCAAAGCATGTTGCAGAGGGACAGGAAGTTTGGGAGGTAGCAACATCTATGGCGACATCATCAGCAACATCCATAGTGACAACTGAGACAACATTGATAGCAGCAGCAGAGGCACTGATGCCTTATATTTTTTATTCTAACAATTGTTTTGTGAGTACAGGTTTTACTTGAGATGCTGGAGAAAATTTGTTAGACAGAGAAATTGATTTGATGAGGCGGATAATGATGAAGGAATCCTGGAAGAGACCAGCATCAGTGAAACAAAGGAGAAGCAGCAAAAGGAAAACAACAGAAGATTGCGAGAGTGCAGCTAGTGGAGCGATGCAGCATAAGATATGGAGACCTGGAGAAAAGCAACAAGCAACAACAGAGGATGACTTGCAGAACAAGGTGTGGGATCCAGGCAAACACAGATTCCAACACATGATCAGGAGATCATGATTAATTTTAAGGTTGGGTGTATGATGTAGGAGCATCAAGACCCTCCTCATTTGTAGACATGGAATAAAGAGGGGGTGTGATAATTTTAGTATTTTGTTGTTTTTAATAGGAAAATAAAGATAATGCAAATATTCTTTCTAAATAAAAGGATATGAGAGAATAGTTTAGGAAAAAGAATTGGATAGAGCTTCTATGTTTTTTAAGGACAAGAGTGGAAAAAGCTTCAAGCTCTAAATCTTATGTAAAGAGAAGAAGCTTGTTTTTTCCTAGGAGATGAGGAGAAGATCTATTTGTACACATCCATTATTATTTTAAATAGGGGGGCAGCTGAGCTCTCAGGATCAGAGAGAGATAGAGAAAAGGAGTGTGAGGGGTTTCTGGTTGGGAGCCTTCGGGCAGTTGTGAAGGGCCATCAATTTTGATTATCTGGCCAAGTTTGTAAGTAATTGTTTTGTTTTAATTCATATATATACATATTTTATGATTGTGAAGTCATTGTAAGGGTTGAGGATTTGCAATTAATAGATATAACCTGTGTGTTATTACCTGCAAGCGTTGTTGAATTTCATGTGAGATATATGTAAATCTCTGAAGTGTTACATAGGGACTGTGGTGGTATATGCTTTAAACAGGCGTAAATTTCCAGATTTAAAAGGAATCATACTCGTGACAGTTTTATATATATTGATTGAATACTAGCTAAGTGTGTAGGCATGCGCAGAAGTTATCTGATCAGTCAAGGGCTATTCGTTGGAACGTTGAGGCGTTGTTGCACTAACAGTAAGGCGTATATATATTGAAATATTACAGAATAGTCTTTGACAAAAGCGTGAAACCATAATATAAAATCTCATGCATAGCTGGAGTGAATGTTTGGGTTGTGAGTTTAATATAATGAGTAATGGAATGTAACATTTGCGTAAATGTATAAATGGTTTTTAACTGTGCGTATATGGGCAAAGCTGCTGTGGTAACTTGAAGGTTCCACACTGTATATTGGTGGAACGCACTGATCTGAATCGGAATTCACAGTCACATACTTACCTAAGATAACCGTGTGGAGAGCTTCAGGAATAACCAGCGGAAGCGTGGTTGAACCCAATCTCTGTCATAAAAACAGCTTTCCATCCTTGCATGCAAAGCATTCACAACGGATCGCTGGGTTTCAAGTGTTGCAAAGATTGGTCAGTTCAAGACTGTAGATATAATTGTATGTGGCACAGTGGAATGAGGATGGAGCTGAGCGCGTGGGTATAATTGTATGTGGTCCAGAAGTTAATACATAATGGAGCTGAGCGCGTGGTTCCATTCGATTTCTTCCTTGAACGATGTTCTTGTGGTTTGATGCTCAGGCAGTGCTTACGCTGTTTTAAATTGAATCAAGTGTTGTGTGGATGCCTGGAGTGCTTGAGTATGGAGACCAGCTTAAGGGAGTGCCGGTTGAATGGTAAGTTAATGGTGTGGGAATTAAAATGAAATTGTTATTCAGTCTGATCAATAGAAGGGTGCTTGCGTCCCAATCTTTGGTTGGAATTTGTTTGAGAAGTGACCGGGTTGCCGTGGTCGGTTATATATATTGTTGTGAATTGTGATGTGGTTTCAAATTTTACACCTGTATTAAGATTGTATGGTGATTTTAATTGAAATGGAGATGCATTTTAATATGCACAGTTATTGAAGATCCAGTTTTATGCGGGTTTTCCCTGCATCATCTTGTGCATTCATTTTAGGAATCTCAATAAATTTTCATTGAAGGACAATTATCCATTGCCCAAAATGGATCATATACTTCAGCGAGTAGTTGGAGCATCTCGAATGTCACTACTCAATGGTTATTCTGGATATAACCAAATTTTGGTCCATGAAGATGACCGAGATAAAACAGTGTTCACCACTCCATGCGGAACTTTTCATTACGCTAAAATGTCTTTCGGTTTGAAGAACGTAGGTGCCACATTTCAGCGGGCAATGGACTTGGCTTTCATAAATGAGAAGGATGTCTTTTTAGTTGTGTACCTTGATGATCTGACCATGTTTTCCAAATCAGATGAAGAACACATGTATCATTTGAAAATTGTCTTTCAAAAGTGCAGAAAATATGGTGTGTCGCTGAATTCGAAGAAGAGATTGTTTGCAATGGATGAGGGTAAGCTACTTGGGCACATGATCTCAAAAGATGGCATTTGTATTGATCCAACACGTGTAGAAGTGATTCAACAAACTGACCTGCCCCAGAATAAGAAAGAGATTCAATGTTTTAATGGTAAGATGAATTTTTTACGTCGTTTTGTTCCTAATCTTGCTGAACACCTAAGAGAGATTACAAACATGCTTAAGAAGGAAAACCATGTGAAGTGGACAGAAGAGGCTGTAAAATATTTCAATTTAGTCAAATTGGCTCTTTCTTAAGCTCCAGTTCTAATTAGCCCGTACTACACTAAGGATTTTACATTGTTTTCTTTTGCTTCAGAGCATACAATGGTTGCTGTATTAATGCAGAAAAGAGATGAGCACGAAATACCAATTGCTTTTTTTAGCCGAACTATAAGAGATGCAGCCTTGAAGTACAACATCATTGAAAAGCAAGCCCTTGCGCTTGTGAAAGCATTGAAAGATTTTCGGGTATATATTCTGCATTCTCATACTTTGGCTTATGTTCCTAACGCTACTGTCAAGGATGTTTTAGTGCAGACAGATCCGGAAGGAAGACGAGTCAAGTGGATTGCACCTTTGTTGGAGTACGATGTGGAGATAAAGCCCACCAAGCTTGTTAAAGGACAGGGATTAGCAAAGTTAATGGCTGTATCAAACTTGCACGCCTTAGACATAAATCTGATCGCTACTATCTCTGATGAGAATGAGGAAGGTTCGTCAAATCAAGTATCTGAAATGTTTGTTCTTTCCCCGCGGTATTCAGATATCATATATGTGCTGCAGAATTTGTCACCACCACCCGACATGACCAGAAAAAAAGTAGAACTCTCAAATTAAGGGCTACTAAGTTTTGCATTCTAAATTCTGCACTTTATTGGAAAGATCTCGGTGGTGTTCTGTTGAATTGTTTGGTGGAAGAAGAAGCAAAGCAAGTCATGGAGGATTTCCACAAAGGAGATTGTGGCGGTCACCTTTTTTGGAAAACAATGGAAAATAAAATTCTGAGAGCGGGATACTATTGGCCGACATTGTTTGTTGATGTATATGAGGTTGTCACGAGCTGTCATAAATGTCAGATTTTTGAAGGAAGGCAGAAATTACAGCCTTTTTCATTTAAGCCCATCGAGGTGAGTGCCCCTTTTTAGCAGTGGGGGTTGGATTCCATTGGTGAAATTCATCCCACTTCTTTCGGTTAGCATCGGTGGATTCTCATGGCAACAGATTATTTCACGAAATGGATCGAAGCAATTTCCACCAGACAAGCTATGGATGTGGTAATTATTTCATTCCTTGAGAATAACATCTTGTCTCGTTTTGGTTGGCTGAATAAGTTAATCACTGATAACGCAACAAATTTCAAGTCAAGGAAGATGATTGAGTTTTGTAACAAGTATAAAATCATTTTGGGTCGCTCAACTACCTATCATCTTCAAGGGAATGGGTTGGTGGAATCTTCTAAAATCTTTAGTCAACATCATTAAAAAGCTGCTGGAAATAAATAAGAGGAGTTGGCATAAGAAGTTGGTCAATGCACTTTGGGTAGATCGGGTCAGTCAAAACAAATCCATTGGTATGTCTCCCTTTGAGCTTGTTTATGGCATTGATACAGTGTTTCCTACCTCTCTAGTAGCTCTGGTAGTCAAACTTCTTCAAGAGGTCGTCATTGAAGAAGACCATATGTAGAGAAGACTGAATCAAATGGTCCATTTGCAGTAGACATGAGAAGAAGTTTTTCAAAACACATCAAAGTTGCAGGAAATGATTAAGAAAATCTATGACATAAAAGCAAAGGCGAACAAATTCCAATTGGAGGAATTGGTGCTGAAATGGGATGGAAGGAATGAGGAAAAGGGTAAGCACGGTAAGTTCGAAAATCTCTAGAAAGGTCCCTTCAAAATTGTTGAATATCATGGTCAGAATGATTTTCTTTTGAAGGAGATGAACAGGGAAGAATGTCCTAGAGGACTGATTAATGGTCGGCTGCTCAAGCGGTATCATTTCTAAGAAATTTTCTGCTGCTTTTATTGTCATTGTATATACCATTTTAATTTCAGTTTCATTGCAAAAGTGCGTTGTCATCTTTTCTTTAGTTTGGGGCCCAAAGTGAAGGCTATAATTCTGAAGGATGATTTCAGCTTTGGTTTGAGTTTGTCAAGTCAGTCTTTGAGTCATTTTAAGTTCAGAATTGAGTCAATTTCAATCAATAAATTGAGTCAAAAGTCTTGTGTGGATTTCTTGAAATAATGAACTCCATAGCCCAATGGATGAAGGCACTGCCTACTCTCCGAGAGGTCTATAGTTCTTGGCACCTCCAAGGAGCTACCATCCCCATTGGAGCCAATGTTAGAGTTAGTCTATTCAGCCCTTCGTCAGAGATCAAAACCTATTTTGTTGCATTTCATTTTCGGTGTCCCATTCTACTCGATCACTTGCATTACATTTAGGAGCATCGATCCTCTAACGGAAAGGTCTTGTCCCCATACTTCACTCATGTCATTCACCTGTTGGTTGATGTTTGTTCATAAAAAAGCATATACAGTTTTCTTTTCATCAAAGTGCCAATAGTTGTCTTTAAGGTTTTAGTGTCAAGTAGGTCTAGGGTTTCCTTAGGGTTTTGTCAATAAATGCTTCAGAGCGTCCATAATCACCAGCATGCCATGAGGATATTCCTAATAAGTTTTCATTCCATAATTTTCATCATCAATAATCCTCGAGAATGATTCTTCTTCAAAACTCTATTTTGAAGAAGAAATTGTCAAATTTAGTTTTTGTAATAAATATGTCATTTTTAAAGTTTTTCAAATACTACAGTTCTTCAGTGCAGCCCAAGTCTCCTTTGTCAAAAACCAAATGCCATCATCCCTGCAAAAAATTGTCAAAAGTTTCATCATTTCTGCCAAAAAATCAAAGAGGAAAGAAAAAGAACAGAGTTGTATTGAAATGAAAAAGTGCCAAAGTTTAAACATTACAAAAATGGGTTTGACAAAAGCAAAATCAAAATCCATGGCTATATGAGATATTTTCCATGTTGAAACTTCATTTGTATGCCAAAGAAGCCAAGTCAGTTTGTGGAAGAGTGAATTTTGTGTTTGAAGGCCAAGACTGCGTGTTGGAAGCGCGCACGGCGCATTGGAGGAGGTCGCGGTGCACATAGGCTGCATGGCGCATTGGGCACATTTCCGCAATGAAAATTTGCATTGTCGCGACCCATCCAGGAGGTGGGGCACACTGGGTTTGTGCATGGCACACAGAGCCGACAGGCCAAAATCATATCCCTGTTGTCATCAAAAATCAAATAAGGTCATTTCTTTTGCTCCAACTATTCAGTTGCACACAAGGAGACAACAAGAAGTTAAGTTAGGTTGTGTAGGATCGAAACAGGGTTTTAAAAGCCGACTCTGTGTTGTATCTACTGCGCGATGCATTGGGTGGAGGTCGTCGTGCACACTACAGTCGTGGCACATATAGCCTCCATTTGCAGTGTTATTCTCAATGTGCGCGACACACATAGGGGTCGCAGTGCACAGAGCTACCACTTGGAATTTCATCACCACTTCCACATTTTTCAAATCGATTCACTCTTCTATGATCGAAATAAGTGTGTGAGCCTTTGCCATTGCTATTAAACAGTGTTTGTTATGATTTGAAGAGAAGAATATAAGGTTTGAATGGCAAAAACATAAACTTATCCTTCGCACCTTAGGGTTTCAAATGGTGTTTTAAAAAATCATTTTCATGTTGAATACTCATTGTCACATCATTATACAGTCCCTCTCCTTTCCCCTTACATTCTAAAAGCATTCATATCAGTTGTCTCCCATTTTGTTTTCCTATCCCTAACACTACCATTTCTTATCATTACCCCTTTCCCCATATCATTTGTAAAAAATTCCCAAACCCCACATTCCTAACACCTAGCCCAGTGACTGTTATTGCATTTCAAATTCACTTGGCAATCCACTTTATCCGCTGTCCCTTTCTTTTCCCACTGTTTCCTCATAGTCACTCATTTCCTTTTGGGACCTTTGGAATTGACAACAAAACACTCATTCATCATTATCAAACCAAAACCAAACACCTACTTATTATACACACTGCAACACCATGACAGAGACAAATTCATCATATGAGCAAGCATATGAGCAAGACAGCGACCTAACCACTGAGCTTAATGTGCCAAGAAGGCCTCGTAAGGGTGGCAGACATGTCAGAGAAGAGCCCACTTCCTTGAATCAATTGCAGGCCTGCCCGCTTGCAATGACATGCTTTTAGCAAGAGTCATGCTTTGAGTATTGTGAGATGATTGCTCAGATCCAGCATCATCCAGAGTTAGTTCAGTTGTTCGTTTTACATTTGCATGATGGTCATGTTACTCTTGCTGGAGTAAACTTCACCTTGACACCAGAAACCATCTCTCTAGCCACCGGGATACCGAATATAGGTGAATAGTGGAACAAGAGGCAATAGCTGGATAGAGCATATTATGAACCTTACATCAGACCTAGCTATTTGAGGCAGTTCAGCAGGGTATTCCCATTCTGGTTTCTGAAGGAATCGTATGCACCATTGATGAGACTCATTCTCAGATACTTTAGTTGTGAAGGCCGCTTCTCACACCTCTATGCATACCATATCAGGTTATT
Source organism: Pinus taeda (assembly GCA_000404065.3). NCBI lineage: Eukaryota > Viridiplantae > Streptophyta > Pinopsida > Pinales > Pinaceae > Pinus > Pinus taeda. Next base: position 16,274 of record APFE030067256.1, on the reverse strand, counting down.
GATGCATTTCATGAGAGTAAGGTTGATGAGAATTCCATATCTCATGTGCCGAAACATCGAGAGGATGACCACTCTTATGTAGAAGAAGACTCCTAAATAGCAGTACAATAGCATTTATAACTATGTGCTCATTAAGATCATTGTTGTACATCAGCTTGGCCTACAGGGTATCACATGGGAAGACTTTATTTCCCGTGAGTTCTTCACAGCTTCAGCAGCTCTTCAGGAGGTTGTCCATGATGCAGGTGAACCTTCACAGCAGCATGGAGGTCGGAAGGTAGAGACTACTAGTGTGCCGACATATGTCACCTATCAGAGAGGCATGAGGGGATTGTTTGCAGTAGCCCAACGAGTACTATCTCCACCTGGGGTGGAAGGGGTCTCATTGCCATCATCAGTAGCACAGGTACAGGTACAGGACAGAGGAAAGAGGCTAATGGAGGACGAGGGGCCTTCATGTGAGCGAGACTTTATTCTCGTCCAGGATGACGATACAAACATGGGCTCGTAAAATGCACATCTTAGAGATCATCCAGGAGCAGCAGACAAAGATCAAAGCCTTGTCCCTCAACTTGGAGAGGGCTAAGTGGACTATGAAATACTTAGAGCAGAGGAACAAATAGCTTCAAGATTAGCAAGCAATCATGGAATTGCAAAACATCTGGGAGAATCGTCAAGCTGCCCAAAGGAGGAGGATTGAATTCACTTCATTGGAGCAAGAGATTAATGATGATCGAGAGTCTTAGCTTGAGAGAATCAACATTCACTTGGAGAGACTGCTGGACAAGGCTGATAGGGAAAATTATTGTTGAGACACATGGTTTTCCATTACAGGGTTGAAATATGAGTTCCAAGGCACGAATAAGGAATTTAAAGGCAAAATTGAAGAAGGCAACAAAGAAGCAAAAGAGGCAAAAGGAGCATGATCATCTTCATATATTTGCTAAAGCCTCTTTAGCCTAGCATGATACTTGATAGAGAAGGTCCAGCCCAAATTTCAAGAAATTTGGAGAAAATTTTATCAATTTTGAAAATTTTGGTCTAAAACATGTTTTTCCGCCCAACGCGTAGCGCCACTTGGCGCGCGCTTATAATTGGGAGGTCTCGAGGAGGAAAAATTTACATTTTTGGCTTTTTCATAAAACTTTATGCATGCTCATTGATTACCTAAGGATTTCATCAAGTTCTGGGTTGCCTAAAGGGTCAAAAACACCCTAAAAATGACCTTTCTACCACTTTTTACACCCACAGGAAGCAGTCTTGGGAGATTGAAGTTTTGGAGGGGAAACTAACATCCAAATCTAGACATTTCACTTGGGTTTTTAAAGTAGAAAGGTATGGCGTTCACATGAGCTATCTTGGACTCAATTTGGACTTTAGGAAATGCCTCAAAATTAGCTCCCAAGTTGTGCTACGCATAGAGATTTTGGTCGCGGTGCATAGAGGATTTTTGCCTATTTTTCACAGTACAACTCAGAAATTCACCCAGTTTTGACTAGTTTCGCTTTTTGATGTAAGTATTGATCTATTTTGATGTAACTTGATGACTATGATGTAATTTTTGCCCATATTTACTTGTTCTAGAAGATTCATTCACTAAAAAATTGAAAATTTAATGAATGAATCAGTTTCTTAACATATAGAGGCAAGTTGTTTGATTGCCTAGATTTCAGTACTTTGTTTAGAATTGGTTGAAACAGCTCCTAGAATGATGAGCTCGACCCCTAGAGGCATGGGAATGGGTTAGGATGGTTTATATAATGTAATTTCTCATTCATTTTCATGGTTGGACATTTGGGATTGCTTGGCACATCATTCTACATTCTATCTTTGCATTTTTGACTAAGGAAAGACCAAGGTTTTGCAACACTTGTTGGGATCCATGTGGCTCTGTGTATTGATGGTGTTTTTCTCTAAGTAATTGTAAGTCCATTGATGTTTATGTGTATCATTTTACCTTCTCTTTGCTTCTGAAATTAAACAGATGAGTGATTAAGGTAGAATTCACTGGACTACTGTGCTCTGCCTTGAAATTTTATTTAATTTTCAATGTTTTCATCTGTTTGAGGAGGATTCTTGAGACTCTCTTGCCCTCCTTAGCTCCTCACCAGTATGATCCATCCATTCATTCAAATATAAAGCATCAACATGATTTCCTTCCTTGCCCCAATCAGAACTCTGCAAAAATTGCGCCTCATCCCCGGACCCAAAATTTACCTTTCCCTTTCTCCAACACAAAACCCCAAAAACTCAAATTAAATCCGTGTACTTCATACCTAGCCTAAGATTAGTTGTTAAAGCAGTCATATAAAGCCCATATTATTATCTTTTGCTGAGATTGACCTGGAGAGAGCCCTCTCCTATCCTCGTAGGGCTAGCTATGAGGCTGAGCGTGGTTTGATGTGGACCTAGAAGCTTACCTTTTCAGCCTGAGGTAAATCTAGGATCTAATAGAAGCAACTAAATTACTTTTGTATTAGAAATAGGAAATAGAAGAAAGAAAGCAATAATCACATATTACTGATACACCTCCCCGGAAACGACACCAAAAAGTGATGAGCACTAGTATTGTAGCAAGAATGCTGCAACTCCTGGAGCTACCAACTTTACTTTATCAACCCAAGGTTCGTACAAACTTGGCGGTGACAGCACTATATACACAAGTGCAAGTGATGGTTATGCATTTTGTCACTATTCGGCTGGTGAGAGACCACTAGGTTTTTCAAGCCAGACTTCTATGGATTCATAAGAAGCTTGATTGTTGATGAAAGAAAGAGAAATCTACTCTCAAAGAAAGCTTGTCTACTTTAAATAAGGAAAATGATTGAAATCCTATGCTAAAAGCACACCATTCTCTAACTAATTGCTGAGAAACTATGCTTTACAAGAATGCCAAGCTAACATGTATGAAATGCTACTATATAAAGCATGGAATTTCAAGACATCAAACATCACTATTGTGCATGTAAGGTCTAAAATAAATATGTTTTGTTCCTTTTGTTTTTTTTTATGGAAAATCAAGTGTAAACCCTAATCTCTTATGGTGATGTGGAAAATGGCTTAGTGATGATGGTGGATGGTTGGGAGGTTTAAGAGATGATTGGAGGGTTTGGGAGACCCTTGGATGACCTGGTGTGGCTTCCTAGAGGTTTTCCCTCAATTCGGCCTCAAAACAGGCCACTATTGGAAAACGTACATGATTTACTAGAAACCTACAAGATTCCCCATATTTCTATAGGATGTAGCTGAGAGAAAAATGATGGTTTCTAGAGGTGATGGAAGGCTTAGGGAAGGTGGTAGATGGGTGGAATCATGTGACAAAATGCCTAGGATCACTCAAAACTCAAAACCAAGGTTAGGAGATGGTTGGATCCGCTCAACATGCTTGGAGGAATTTCTATGTAAAATGATGAGATTGGTGAAGGTCTTGGTGATAGAAATTAATGATTATGGATGGATGAAGTTGGAAGGTGGTTTCCTTCTATGAGATATATTTATCTTTCTAAAGCACCTACTCTGCATCAAACATTTATAATTGCCAAAATGTCATGTAAACAAGAAGAATTCTAACAAGCTAGGAAAGTAGAATTTAATGAACTAGTTGTCTACTTCATGCATGAGGAAAATTGTTGAATAAAATGAAATAATGGATGAGATCTACTGTAATACTAAATATGGAAGAGATGTTGATTAAATCATACACTCATAAAACTGATGAAACATTGGTTCAAGTACAATAAACTCTAAATCTTATGAGGAAATGGAAATTTGTATTTTTGGGGCTGCATAAGGGTATTTTCCTCAAATCATGATCCCTGAGGGAAAAGGTGAGGCAAAGACACCTACTAATAGCTTTGTGGTGCTCCTTTTATCCCTTCTAACCTGCCACTAAAGTAAAGCACAAATGGAAGCAAACTAATAAAAAAATAATCAAATCCACATTACTTGCAATGAAATATTTCTAAAGACAATTTAACCATGAATCTATGAAACTAAACCAAGCATATAGATACAGGAAGAGGAGCCTTTATTGCTAGGGTTGGGTCCTAACCCAAGATCTTCAGCCCTCTGAGTTGACTCAGTGCTGGTTCAAGAAAAACCTCATTTTCATTATCAAAAACATCAATGTCTTCCACAAGTTTGGAGCTCGAAAATAACTAGTGCTTTAACAACCAAAATTTGAATCCTAATGAGACTCTAGGCCAATCTACTTATACAACTAAAGTCCTCAACGACTTCCTTAAATCTAAGGAGGCTTGGCTCCCAAACTCGAGATGAACTAACTCTTTGTCTATCGCTTGCTTGGTTGCCTTTTGATCTTCATGACTTGGTTGATTGCACTCGGAGCTGGTGTGATTAATGGAGGAATATTCTAATGGGGGAGGAGTAAATGAGGAGGATTTCCCTCCTATAATCTCTCTCCCTTGTCCCATTCATGTTTCAAACCTTAGTCTTGCAAAAATTCCTTGATTTTCTATTTAAAACTTGTATCCAATGCATATTATTCCACTAGGCATAATATCTCACTTTATTTCTTCTCATGAAACAAAATATAATCAAAACATGTAATAAATTGTGAGAAGAGTTGATTTGACTAGCTAGGAGGTGAATTAAGGCCCATATAATTACCCACTGATGAGGCTGATTAGATATTGGGCAGATTATGAACATTTGGTGGAGGAGATAATTTAGGGACTTTATCCCTACTACAGGAGGGCCAATATTAAATAATCAATCAAGAATATATTATGAAATTATTGCACAAATTCTCGAGCTCCAATAATCGAGAAAATCTAGGAATGTGTTCCCTGTCATTTAATGCATATTCCTAGTATTGGGAACCAAATCCACTATTTGAGGGATTTTGGTGGGGAAAGATTCCTCCTATCATGGGGAATGCTTCCTAATAATGTTTTATAAGTAATAAGTCGAATTTGCCTCTAGGGGTTGATTTTTCTTAGTCTTTGTGTGGAGAGAACTCCTATTTTTGCAACTCCACTTTCATTTCTTGCAGGGATGTAATTGTATTAATGGAAATAATGAAGATTGGTGCCATGTTAAACTTCTAAATATTTGTATCCTTCATAGGAATCTGATTTTCCTCGGGCTTGTCCCTCCCATTGTTGAGGGATTTGATCCCCTAGGGCTTTTGGGTGGAAACCCTAGCAGACTGAATGCTGTCTAAACAAAGAAACATGCACTCACACATCCATTATGCTATCAAAAGCAAATTCTAAAGTAAGAAGGATGTACCTCAGGTCCTACGTTCGAGTAGTTCCTCAAGGATCCAAACCCTTCTTCAAGTCTCTTTCGCTCCCTTTTCCTGCAAAACAACCAATTCCAAAGAATGCAGCAGTATATGGACAAAGTCTTATGCAAAAATCATCTTTATGTTATAAAAGAAGGAAGTTAGTTATGAACTTTAAACAACCATTCATACATGAAATTCAAACATGAACATCATAAACATAAAGAAGAAGCATATCGGGAACCAAG
>APFE030067254.1:6313-141093 GCA_000404065.3 Pinus taeda | reverse complement strand
ACCCCGTAGAGGGGGGCTACCCGCCCCCCTCAAACCCCCTGGACAGGGGGGGTTGCCGCCCCCGCTATCACCCCCCCACTGCGCAATCGGCGCAACGAAGGGGGGGCTCCGCCCCCCCTCTAACTCCCCAGTTCACTACGTAGGTTAGTCGTGGAAAGAATATAACACAACCCAACAGATTGATGAAGTTTTATTTGCTGAATTAGCTATGGTAGATGAAGCTATGCATCTCTATAATGTTTCTCAAAATTATGAAAAATGGTTGTTAGATTCTGCTGCTTTTCATCACATGAGTCCACATAGAAATTGGTTCAATTCATATCAAGTTGTGAATGGTAGTTCTGTGTTTATGGGTAATAATGTATCTTGTCAAATTGTTGGGATGGGAAATGTTAGAATTAAAATGTATGATGATATCGTTAGAAAATTGACTGATGTTATACATGTACTTGAGTTGAGAAGGAATTTTATTTCCTTGGGCGTATTTGATGTTAGACATGTACCATTCCTTCATGGTTAGCCAAAACTTCACTAGAAGTGAGTATGATCATTATGAGTACTTTAAGAGTTTTAATAGAATATTGATTTTCTTGGTCTTGTATGTTTACAATATGCTTATTGCAAGAAAAAGCATAGAAGAAATGAACAAGTTAAAGGATCAACTTTCTAGGACATTTGAAATGAAGGAACTTGGAGCTTCAAAACATATCTTGGGCATGGAGATACACAAAGACATGAAAAATGGAAAGCTTTGGTTATCACAGCAGAAGTATGTGGAGAAAAGTACTAGCAAAGTTCGATATGGACAATGTGAAACCTGTTACTGTTCCTTTAGCTTCCCATTTTAAGCTTTCTTTGGGTTTGAGTCTTACAACTGATGAAGAAAATAAGTATATGTCTCGTGTACCATATGAAAATGTAGTACGAAACTTAATGTATGTGATGGTAGCTACAAGACCTAACATTTCACATGCAGTTGGAGTTGTCAGCAGATTCATGACAAATCCTTATATTTATGATTAAAAAATGTCATTTGTATAACCTTCATACAAAAAATGTTAATTATCATGTCCCTACTATCCAACTGGAAACTGAGACTTTCTATAAAACACATTAATTCTAAAAGAAAAATTATAAAATGTTTATTATTATGACAAGGATAATCAAGCCTAGTATGCAAGCCATGTTGTATTATCATGTCATGTAAACATTTTGGCTTCGTCAAATAGAAATTAAAAAAAATCAAATTCAAATTATTTAAAATAAAATTAAAATTAAAAATTACTAACTAATACTTATAAAATTAAAATTAAAAAATATTAACTAATGGTTATAAAATTAAAATTAAGGAATACTAATGCTTATAAATATTGTTATGGTAGTTCACCTAAAATGAAAGTCATAGAGTGAATTTACCATTTGTAGCTTTTGGGTTTTAGATTTTGACAACTCATAGTTTTGCTAATAATATATGAGTTTTTTTTTCATAGATACGACACTATATATTCCAAATGAAATCAATATCCATCATAGAATTTGCACAAATTAAACTTAAATGAAGAAGATCTCACTCCTTCCCATCTACATATTATATCTATATATATATATATTGTGGATCTATCAAGTGTCCAAGTAATTAAGTACAAAACCTTTTTAAGATTTAGAAATGAAAAAAAAAAATGCTTATTTGTACCTTAAATTGATTATCATATATATATTAGATAGATATATATATGAAATAAAATATTCTTAACCTCAAAGTCAACTAAATTGATTTTATATATATGAAATAAAAAAATTCTTGAATGTAACCACAAATTAAAATTAATTGTTATGAATACTTAATAATCCATTACATCTAAATTATGTTAACTTAATAATCCATTTTTGAATTCAAACATGAAAATTAGCACCAATAGGTTTTCGAAATTAAATATTTCTATAAAGATTATGATACAACGTAATGCATGTCACATGCGTGGCTATATATTATTCTATGCCCCTGCTGCTTGGAAATTTCCATGATCTCTTCATGATCTCCTAAGCAAGAGAGGTAGTGTTTTGACGAGGTAAGTTGAGGTTTTTTACTTTATTTTATTTCAACTATTTTGTTTTCTTTTCTTGGAAAATGGCTTATTTTTATAATAAAAAAGAAATGTTGCATGGCAGATAGTCCCTACTCAGTATGGGAAAGTATCCAGAGTCTCTCAACGCATAGCAAGACTAGCATCCATGTCAGTAGATCCATCAACAGTAGACCCATAAGCAGCAATCCTAGCCTCTTAGTGCATAGCAAGACCAACATCCATGTCAGAAGATCCAACTGCATTAGACCCATAAGAAGCAGTCGTAGTTACAGGACCAGTAGCAGATGTTCCAGTTCTTGATCGTTATAAAGGTCCAGTTCCTTCTTTTGCAGATCGAGACACGGTATATGAAGAAAAGAACAAGGAATAGGACAAGTAGCAACACCAACATCCATGTCAGCAGATCCAATAGAAGTAGACATGTAGGCAGTAGTCCCAGTTACAGGTCTAACAATAGATGTTTCAGTTCCTATTCATTATAAAGATCTAGTCCCTTCTTCTGCAGATCAAGACCCAATAGATGAAGCATGCATAGTAAAGATCCAGTCCTTTCTTCTGCAGATTGAAACCCAGTATATGAAGCATGCCTATTAGCTACAACATAGGTATTAGAAACAGAGGCATCGTGCCCTCGGGTTAGAGATTGAGGACCAGTCCTTTCTGTACCCACTAGATATAGTGTTGCACCTTTGACCGATGATATGGGTTTGTATCATGAGGAGCCTAGCACCATACATTCCCAATCAGCTTGAACCTCTATGTATAGTTGTGTTTCTTTTTAGTTTCGGTTTTTTTTATTGTTTATATTATAGTAGGTGAGCTAGGAGCGGGCAGTCACAGGATCCTACTAGATGGTTCACAAGTGGTTTCATCATGTCCGAATCCATCAATGAGCTACCTGCTCCGGTAGCGAAAAATCAAGTGCCCTACTAACGGAATGATCACACCTTCCATAAAGAAGAACTACTCAGAAAAATGATGTGGAGGCCATAAGTTGTAGTTCAGAGGATCTATTCATTCATGGCAGCTACAGAGATCAGCATGGTAGGAGTCAGAGCTAGATGCTTAGTTTCGTGCTGAATAAATGTGGCCTTTCTACTTCTATTATATTAGAGTGAATTGATTCATTGGGTCGAAGGCACTATCAACCCCTATAAGAGAATATAAGGGACTCGAGGTGGCTTGAGTGAGGCCCGAGACCAACGAGAGAGCCACCTAGCTGAAGATCATGGAGAGGGAAAGTTGATATGGCTTTTCACCCATTGATTGAGGATAATATATGTGACAAATGTAATTGGCATAGAGAAGAAAATAAACGAGTTATTTACCGATAGTATAGACTAGCAAGGAGATCAATACTCTTTCTGTTATTTAATTTCTTTATGTTATTTAATTTCGAAAGTAAATGGTTAAAATTGTCAGATTTGTTCTGTAGACCTCAATTTTTAGATTTCGAGTTAGATTTAAGAATTGCAATTGATTTTAAATCATATAATCTATGCCAATGAAAGTGTAATAAAACATAATCCATGAATATATAAAATTTTGATAGTTAGTTTCTAAAAACTATTTTTTTCCTCCTAGATGTTGCCAGGGAAAGTTACAAAACATTCCATATAGTTATGAGTAAAAGTAAAATAAAGTAAGATTCTCTATTAACTTTATCATAATAATTTTATCATAATAAAATACCTTAACAATGTATACCATCGAAAAAAAATTCATTTATATTTTTATAATAAATATTAATGAAGCACTCTATTAGATTTAGCAGAAAAACCTTCCATATATAAAAAGAATATGTACAAATGTGGCAGAAAAATTTCCAAAATGTCTTTATTGCATTGCTATTGTCATAATAAAGGTTAATATAGTACTTTAGTAGAATTTCAATATTACTAGATGTAGTAGAGAGACCTTTTATATATAAAAAGAATATGTAAAACAAAGGTTAATAGAGTAATTTAGTAGAATTGCAATATTACTAGAGGTAAGAGAGAGACCTTTTATATATAAAAAGAATATGTAAGCATGTGGAAGAAAAATTTATTTAATCATTTGATTAGATTAATAAATGTTTTTAGAATGCACCCATCAAATTACAATATTACTCAGAAGCACCATTAATACATTTGTGTTATTATTTCAAACTCCTTTTCACTAATCATTCATATCCACGATATATTATGAATAAGGAAAGGAAATATCCATCATGATTCTGAACTCACGATAAGGGGGACGCACACATACATAATGCTAATAAGGAAAATGCTGCTAATATTATTATATTAGATATAATGATATTAATGCATAGGCTATTGACGAACTAATAAAACGGGGACATTATTTTCATAGTTTACTAGCACCGCCACTGCACATCATAATAATAGGAAACAAAAGGACAATTCAAAGGAGCAGTTACTTTAGATTTGGGCAACACGAAAATTGTGGGTAGTGGGTGCAACAATAATCAAAGCAACAATTTGCATTTTTGCACTTAAAACATCTAGGATCAATCCATATTTTCTCCTACTTCAATTTGTCATGTAACTTTCCAAGCTCAAGCATTGAATGAATTCCATCTTTACCTATAGTTTAAAAAATATTAAATTCATCTTTCAGATATTGATGAAATACCAAATTTACAATAGAATTAAATACTACCTTGTGCACCATTTTGGACATCTGCTACTCTAGATAGCTTTGCGACAACTAAAATACATATTAAAGAGGGTCCCTCTAATATAACTTTTGATTCAATGAGAAAACCTTGGTCTCATTCTACTTTATAGGGTTAAGTTGACACAAACCCTCTCTGCCCAGACAACACATTGCAATGTTGACGCGGGGCCAAATAGTACAGTAACTTCCACGTGGCCTTTCAAAACGAATGGTGAGCTTGATGAATGCTCGACCAATTGTGCCCATATACATGCATGTTCGACTAGCCTCTCAAGCCAAAGAGCTCTACTCCCAAGTTGCATCTTCATCTAGGCCATGTTTTCAACTGCATCCTCATGCAGGTCACACTCCCTTTCCTCATGCATGCCAAACTTGTTTTCATGATCGCCATTCGTTTCGAAAGCAACTATCAATAGGTGAGGATTTTAATGGATGCATTAATATATATACCCATATAGGAAAAAACCCCAAGTGTAGGTGAATGCTAAAATCCCTCCCATGTGAAGGGTGGATTGAGTTTGTTTACATCCACAAATTGCTTATGTTCTTGCATCGACAGATACATGAAGTATAGGTTTGCTGGGTAGAGGAAGTATAGGTTTGCTTGGTAGAGGTTCCTGAGTACCTTAATAGATATTTATCATGCAACAAGCATTAGCTATCCAATTAACCATGAGTGTTAAGCCATCTGCTTATAAATCTGCAAGCAGGCTGAGTAGGGCTTCATGTCAACTGATTACTAAAGAAAATTAAAGAATTTTGGCTGAGATTGAGTAGGGTTTCTATGCTTCGGCGGGCCATTCAATGACGCAGTCTATAAGGGAGGTAATGGCATGATAATGAGGTAATCAGTATAATTACTAACTCTCGTGTGCCTTCGTAGACAATCTTCATTTTCTGTTGTTCTTCCACTGGCTTTGTTGGTCTATTGCTTGTTACCTACAGATTAAGAAGAGCGAAGAGTGATTGCTTGTTACCTACAGATTAAGAAGAGGGAAGAGTGAGGTAGTTTACTTTGTTTCTTTCCACGATGGAAGAAGCTACTCAGTTCCCACAGACTTCTTTGACAGGCATCCCATTCGGCGATTGCATCGTCTAGAGATGGAAGGTAAGTAGCATCAACGAAATAGAGAAGAAACCTGGTCCTGGTTTAAAGTTATTCTATTTAATTATGTAGCAAAACAATTATGCTACTGATGTTAAAATCCAAATCCTTGTTCCTTTAAATAACCGTGTTCTTGTTCCTTTGAATAACTGACCATATAAAAGTTATGGATTCGTACGAAGCATATGCAATCTCTTGCTTTCTCAGTTAATAAGGTTTCTAAAGAAAGAACCTTAAAAAATATATAGTGAAATAAACATTCTAAATCTTTGCTATTAGTCTTTCCTTGTTCTTACTTTCACACGTAAAAAGTACTACAAAACAATTACAGGATAACAATTATAAATGGCTGCAAGCAACAAGAAGAGTTCAGCTCAATTTTACATATTTATTACCAGGAGAATGACTCCTTTTCAAGACGTTTTATGACATATAGAGCATCAAAAGATGCCATACCTACCGCTGCTTAGATAAATGATATGTTTCCCTTTCATATGTAGATTCTTGCTCACATGTCCTTATCAAGGACTACTATATCATCTCAGGTGATGATATTTCTGCAATAAAGAGTGGCTGGAATATGGAATCTCTTATGGCACATTCTGCTTCATATTGATGCAAAACTCTTGTTTTTCTCTATTCTTGGGGCATGAAGCGGGTTGTTGCAGTTGCAGTTGCTTCTCTCTGTTCTTGGGGCATGAAGCGGGTTATTGCAGTTGTAGTTGCTTTTATCTGTTCCTGGGGCGTGAAGCGGGTTGTTTCAGTTGCAGTTGCTTTTATCTATTCCTGGGGTGTGAAGCGGGTTGTTGTAGTTGCAGTTGCTATGTGAAGCAAGGGCACAACAAGTTGTTGCAGTAGTGATAAGAAGGGGCAAGGGGCAATTCTGTCAAAATAGCAAAGAGGAATAGGCCATATAATTCATTTTCGTTCTTCCCATATTATATATTCTCATCTAAGGTGCCCGGTTCGATTCAATCGATAGCTGCATGTTTTTGATGTTCCTCCCATGCACTCTTTTAAAAATGTAAGAGCGATCTGTAAGCCATGTGTTTAAACCCTATAACTTTGGCAACCATGTGTTTGGAAAACATGTAACCGAAAAAGACTACAACTTTGCACCATGTAAGCGAACATATGTTTTTTTTTTTAATTTATAAGCATGAAATGTTATTCAACCATGCAACCGAAAAAGACTACAAATTTGCACCATGTAACCAAACATATGTTTTTTGTAATTTATAACCATGAAATGTTATTCAAACTAATGTTAGCATTAGTTTAACACCTTTTTAAAACTTCAAAATGGTGCAAAGGAAATGGATAATTATAATATATGGTTTACCTCGGGAAGAGGATAAATAAGAAGGTGAAAAAGATTTCATATACTATTAAGTTAAATACTTTGGTTACTTGCTATAGTTAGGAGAGTAAGCAACTAAAAAAGTAGCTAAATTTAATGTTAAACCCACCATATCAATTACTATATTCCATGTCATCTGCTAGATGGCAGGGACTAAAAAGGAGAGTACATATTGCATGATTCATATTCAACAGAATCTTTGATTGACAAATTTTTTTGTCATGTTAGAATAGCCCTTAGTTTCACAATATTATAAGTATGTATTTATTTTTACTTATTTCAACCAAAAGTGACTATGTATTTTTAGTATAGTTAAGTTATATCTAATGAAAATTAATTTATCTAGTATTTATGTTTCATTTTGTTACATCATCATAAATATAGAACTTAACACTAACTAAAACGTTTATTAAAATTTATAAAACAAGTACTCCTACATAATATTATTACTATTTATATTTGACAAAATACCTTGATCAAAAGTAGCAAAATGTATGACACCTGGATTTTTGGTGACATCTCTTTTATAGCATGTCTGCAATGTGGTTCTACTCCCTGTAAATGTGTTTGTAGGATATATGATGAAAAAACACTACCAGAGTGAGAATACGACACATCTAATTAGATAACAATGGCAGATGAAAATGGGTGTGGTCATTTACCCAATCAATAATGCCTTTAGAATCCCCAAATTCCCATAAGTCATCAATTTCAAGCCATTTAGCACAAATGAGAACACCCCAAAGTGCAATGATTTGAGCCCGGCTATTGGTACCTCTTCCATACTCCCACCAAAAATTGGAGAAGCAACTTGGATCAGTGATGATGTATGCACCACAACCACACTATTTGTTTAAACAAGGTCCATTAAAAGAGAACAATTTCCGAACATCCCTTATTTTAATACTTCTCTTTTTTTGCATTTTTTTTCTTAGACCAATTTTTGAAAAGTATGCCACTATCTTAATCACATTTTTCCTCACATAAACCTCCTTATGATCAAATATCCTTATATTCCTACATATCCAAATGCCCCATATAAAGTATAAGAGAAATTTGCAAAATTCCTTTTGCATCCAATGAGTTGTTAACCCAAGTTGGAGCAATGTGAAGTGTATGTAAGGCACATGTCCAAACCTCTTTAGAAAATGGACAAATAAAAAGTAAATGCCACAAGTCCTCTCATTATTTCATACATAATGAGAAAAAACTGGGGCCAATGAAAACCTTGCGAACAAGATTCTCCCAGGTAAGTACTATGTTATGTAAAGACAACCAACATAAACACTTCAGTTTCTTTGAAATCTTCCATGTCCAAGACTTTTGAAACCATATTCTATTATTTGGAGATACCGGGGCCACATAAATAGTTTTGTATATCTCTCTAACCATGACTTGAAAAGTAGTTATTAGTAAACTTCATATACCGATGATTTGAATCTTGGATCTCTCAATTTTTTTATAGATTTCACATTACCTTAATCACGAATTGAGTTGCCCCTTACAAGGACTTTTATTTTCATTTGATGGTATTTAATTTTAATTTTATGGTGTACTCTAATAAATATATGAATATCTATGTTTCTATTTTTTTAAACACTTTTGTTTAGTATTTGGTAAAGTAGTTTTAATAATTATAAGTTTAATTTATCAAGTTCAAATTCATTTATATATTAAGAATACATTTTAAATAACAAAACATCATAATTCTATTCAAAATTGTAAATTATATAATAAAAATTAGACAAAAAAAATCATTTTTATATTAAATTGTAACTTAGTGTGTGTTTGTCATTTCAAAATCCTATTGTAGATTATCTTAACTCCAAATCTACTAAATATTAAGAAAATCAAATTTATAAGATGCAAACTTTTTTAGAAGGAAAAAAACTTTGATCCTCTAGAAATTTAAATAAAATTAGAGTTAAAATAAATTTACATTAATTAAATTATTTATAATATTAATTTTATATATTTTAATTTAGTTATTATTTTTATTTCAACTAAATCAAAATATTAAACAATACATTACAACATCTTGAATAACACCTTTCGACGGAATTATTTAACTAACATTTGCACCTAATGTTGCAAAGGAAACGCCGTAAGGCATAGTGTGTGGAAGAATATTCAAATGTGAATGGCCTTTTATGGGCTTTTTTGAAAGCAAGTGTCAATGATTTTGAGTTTTAATTTGAGGAAGCGATGCTGAAAACGTATTTGGGGGTTAAAGTGGCTATGAAATGGAATACATGTAGTCATAAATATCCATTGAACTTGTTTAGACACCTTAAAACATATATTTAAAATATGTGTTATATTCATTAAAATAAGTAGATTTTGTTAAAAACATATGTTAAAACCCATTGATAATGAATTGGTTGTGAAGACATAAACTATCAAAATGGTATTTGATCTTGAAACATCCTTTTTCAAGTTTCAATTGGAAAATACAACTAGTGAATTGTAACAGAAGAGGTTCGAGAAGAAATATAATATTCTGAAGAACATTGTGCTTGTCATTCCATATTTGAAGTTGCATAAAAAATTGTTGGAGGCATTGAAGACCAAAAGAAGCAGTAATGAACCTACAAAATGTATATTTTGTTAGAATTTGGAATATGTAAATAAGTTGTGGAAATTTATTAGTAATGCTTTCTAGGTGAGTTGTGTTAAAATGAATTTGGAGTGAATGGAAATGAAGTTACCTTTGCCACGGGGATTTATATATTGTTAGTCGAATATGCATGGTGAATGATGGCATACTGAACACCATTGGAGATTTATGCATAGTTGGAGATGCATATTTCTTGCTTGCCATTAGCTCGTCTTATTCGGATTTTGTCATGTTGATGAATGTTGTTTATGCATTTTAGGGAAGATTTTATTTGTTGTAATAATTGTATGGTTGGACGCAGGCGATATAATGGTACTGCTGGATTTGGTACTGGAAGAAATATGTTTTGTATATGTTGTAGTGTAAGTATTGATGCCTCGATTTCGTCCCAATAGTTACATAGGTGTGCTATTTCTAAGTCCATATGTCCTGTTGCAAAAGAAAGAAAATGTTAGAATGACATGTATAGATAACATAAAGACATTCTAATATTTGCATAATTATTAATAATGATTAAATTTGGTTGTTGTTGAAAGATATGAAATGTATGTTATGAATAGAATGAGCTAAATAAATAGAGGAAACCTTTTGGTGATGTTAAAGTATGGATTGGAGCAGATTTTCTGGAGGTGGCATTGAACGAAGAATTTCTTCCGACTGTTTTCTGCGAGTAATGTTTTTGTTGTCCTTCATTTTATTGTAATGATCAAAACGGAATGCAGGGTTAATCCGGAGATCTTGTAGAGAAGTTACTCTTGAAATTGCTGTGAATGTGAGACCTTGAAATTATGTTTTCCCAATGTCAATTGTTGCTTTTGGAAGTGTCATACCTTGAGATTTATGTATGGTTAAAGCCCAAGCCATCTTCAGTGGAATTTGTGTACGTCCATTTCTTTTTATTGCTGGAATAGGCAAGTGAGTGGGGTTTCTTTCATCCCAAGGAGGCCCGATGTATTTGGGAAAATCTACGACAAAAAATGTTGGAATTTGTGGTGGTGCAGTTGATTCTTTGTCAAAGATGGTTACAATTTCTCCGAGGGAACCATTAACAAGTCCGGCTGAAACCAAAGGTTGGAAGTTAACATAACTTTTTCGCCATTTCATAGTAACACAATTCGCTCAAGTTGCTCATCTTCTGAGTAAATGTTGGAATATGTGTTTTCATCTTCAGCAATGGATCCTGCGATTGGAGTGTTTAGAGATTTCATAATTTGCTTATTATGGACGATTGTTTGAGCATTTGTTGGAAATAGATGCATGGAATCATGGAAGGAATGTATTTCTTCTTTTGATAAAAAGGAATATGTGTGCAACATGAGTATGTTGTAGTTGTCGATTATTGGATTTGCATCTCTAATGTTCTAGAGGATGTTCCTGAAAGTAACCTGGGCGATGTTGTCGCCTTGCTGATGAAATATTGTGTCTAATGTGATGACTGTGTTGAAGGTGTTCCACAGTTCACTTCTGTGGCTCGTCCCTGCATATAGAGGTATGCCTTTGACAAGTGGTAGTTGACTGAGATCACCAACCAATATAATGGAACAACCACTGAAAGGAGTGTTTCTTTGCTATGGAAATGCCTCTCGAAGATGCTCATCAATATGGCTGAGAAGCTTTGGCCTAATGAAGCTCATTTCATTGATTAGTATGTACCTTATAGGCCTGAGTTCTTCTTGGAATTTTGCAAGAGCATTACCTTCTAAGGGTGTAAGACCCTTTATAGGAAGGTGCAGAGCAGAATGGATTGTCGATGCTTGTATGTTGAAGGCAGAAACCCCTGTAGGGGCGAGGAGCATGATCGGTAGAGGTTCTGGGCTTGCAAGGGTTATGAGCATATCTTTGATGCAATTGATAAGGAGGGATTTTCCTGTACCAGTAGTGCCTTGTATTATAATTCTCAAGTAGTTAAACAATCCTTCTTAGCAAAATGACTAGAAATAATATTTAGAGCTTTTCTTTGCATTGGAGATAATGTAGTAAGGGTCGCTGGGATATATTGATGTGTTTGAAGAATGCGTTGGATGGAGTGGCTATTCTTAATGAATTGTATGGCATTATTTTGTAGATCTAATGGAATAGTGGTATGATTCCAGTTATGGTTGTCATCAAAGCCATGAAGGCCAAGCATGTCAAGGTCATTTATGAGAAGCTCATTTGTAGGGTGTAATTGGGAAAGTAATTCGCATTCATTTATTTCCATGGCGTCTGGAGGATTGGTTTCATGAACAGTTGAGGTATCATTTGCGACAGATTCAATATCAGATAGTGTGTGGTGTTGATGCCAAGTTTTGAAGAATGGACGAAATGTTTGCCAATTTGTGATGAATTTTGCAGTGGAATCTCCTATATCTTGTACGATATGGAAAAAGGGTTTGTATAGCATAAGTTCAACTCTGCAAAAGTCAGCGTAGCAAGGTTCAATTGTGGATGGTATGGAGGAGTAACGTGGTATGACCCGAACAATTTCTTTTGTAGGTCTTTGTTTCCATTTGTTCGTTTTGTGACGAGGATCATATGACCAGGATCTTGCTACTTCTATAAGTGATGTGGATTCTAGGGTAGAAGGGTGCTGGATATATGTATCTATGATGTGTGGGGATGTAGTGGAGGTGGTGTTCGTTTGTGGAAGGCACATAGGAATTTTTTGGTTTACATTTAAAGAAATGAATGGTCGACTACACAATGTTAATGGTAATTTTTGCAACATATGGCAGGTTTCTTGTGCTCCAATGTTACGATCAACAAGGGTTTCTGCAAGAGATTCTTGAAATGCAAATGTTGTTGGGTCAACAATGGGTGAAGCTAGGACAATTCTACGTAGCATGTGGTGGAATATTTCAGATTTGCTTCTTCTTTGGATGCATATTTGGCGATATATTTTTGTATAGCGTGTATGGAGAGTATTGGTTGGCAGTCAACATTTGCACACCAAATAGATAGGATGGTAGGGTTATGGCTATTGAGTCGATCGTCATTGCGAGCAAGGGTGTATGTTTTTTGGCCATTGGAGTCAATGAATAAGGCCAATTTTGGATGTAATTCCCATGGTGCTTTATAATGACATTGGAATGAGGATCCATTCTTTCTTAGGCATGTGCTTTTTGTGCATTTTGTGTGACATTCAACACAATTGATGAGTTGTTCATAGTCATTGAAAGGATCGGTTCTGAAGATTTGTGGTGTGCACAATAAACAAGGATCTTTGGTATTTGTCCAAGCAATTGGTTGGTTTGAAATCGAAGGAGTACAAGGGTTCCAAGTGGAAATATATTTGTCGAAGAACTACCTAGTAATATTAACTACCTCTATGTCTTCCCAGTTGAGGCTTTCCATATCAGGTGCATTTTCTATCCAAAGGAAACCATGGATGTGTGCATATCCCCTATGTTGCCATTCATACCTGTCAAGTATGCATTTCTGTAAGATAATTTTGTAATAGGTGAGGAATGATTTTTCGAGTCTTTCGAAAAAAATGCGATAGAAAGCATATCTGTACCAGTAGTCCTTTGTCTGCAAGTGTTTCTCTAAGATAATCTCACGAAATGCTATGAATCTATGGTGCATATATAGTGATGTAAAATGTGGGTTAGAGATAATGTTATCATTTCTCCACTTTTGTTGTTCTGCAATATCAGAAGTTTGACATCTGGGCATGATTGCATGAAGATCGAACCATTTTGTATCAGCTGCACTTAATGTGAAGAAGAATGTCGGGCAACCGAGTTGAGATATGATGTACGTTAGTTTATTTTTAGATTTGTGCCAAAATGATCTTGTTCCACGTAAATAGCAACCAAATCTCATGACTTGCTCTGCTAATTGCTCATCTAGAAATTGTTCTAATCGGATGTTCAGAGCTTGAATAGATATCGGGAAGTTATCTGCGATGTTATTTTTCACAAAAATCGATGTTGTTGCTTGACTATGATGTCGCATCATGAGATTATATATGTAATAATGAAAGTGTGGGTGCTTTCCAAATCTATTATCGTAGTAACGTATGAGATGAAGTGCATATTCATGTAACTGCGCTGCTTTCATTCTTGCTTGATTTGTCAATCCAGCTCCTGTGGGGAAAAGTGTGGGGAAAGCCATAGAGAGTAGACCTCCTGTGTTGTATTCATTGATTGGTCATAAGCCAATTATTGGCCATTCAATTGTAGTATCAGGTTGGTGGTTGTAAGCATGTAAATAATGGCAGATTTCTTTGATTTATGTAGTTGTATTAGGAATGATGGGTACGGATGATGATGTTTGGTTTACAGATGGGTTTGTGGAATCTTCGGTGAGCTCATGCGGTGGTTCAAGTGAAAGGTGGATAGTGGTTTCTGTAGTATTGGAATCGTGATGGAAGGAGGAGACATCAGTGGGGATTGCTAGTAAGGATTCTAGTGCGTTGTTATCATTACGAACATTCTTATAGTATGGGTAATTTGCCAATTTCTATTCTAATGCAGCGAGAATGCGATGTCTGCTGATAATGAAATAATAAGCTTTATGGTCATTACTATGATGAGTGACAAATAGGATGTCCAAGTTTTCAACACGTCATGGCAACATGTTTACAATTTTTGTAATTTCTTGAGGAAAACAAATTGTGTGGCCACTGCATTTATATTGGCCACCACGTGCATGTGTTACCTGTAGTATAGGGTTAACCCTATCAATGAGCGTTTCTTCTCTTTGTGAAAGAGATGTAAGGATAGTTGGTTGAGGACTAGGGTCCATGTTGTTTGATAATGAGAAGTGATGACCCTTTGTTTCAGAGATTCATCTGGAGCAGCAATACATTTGGTTTGAATTACGAATATGTATTACAGGATATGATTCAAGACAAATGGAGCATGGGCATTTAGGTGTAAGTTTATCAATCTTTGCATATAAATCTCGATGTGCTTTATTAGTATAAATGTTGTTGAAAGCATGTGCGAAGGAGGGGTTAGGGCAATGAGGTATGGATGTATTTGTTTGAGAGGTTTGCTAAGAAGATAAAGAGTTTGATAATTACAAAGGAGGATTGTTTTCGAGGTGGGTCATTTCAGACAAGGAATGTTGGTTTTCCTTCTATTTTTTTTTTATGTTTTTGACATTCTTTGATGCATTTTATTGCCTGATAAAGCTCACGGCGAAATGCATTTATTCATTCTTTATTTGTTGCATAGTATCTTCGAGCACATTCATCATTACAAGAAGAAGACATGCGCAAAATTTATGGTACCTATAAGCAAGAGAGGGGAAAACAAGAATGTTATTTTGAGAGAACAACCATGTTATGTATAAAAGCGAAAGAAGGGAAAAAAATTTAAGTTTTGAATAGTTTTATGTGAATTTTTTATTTGAATAATGTGTTTGAAAGAACATTTTAGTATTTTTCCTTTATACATGTAGATAGTTTCATGTGTAATGCAGCAAGTTACCTCATTTTTTAAAAGAAAAAAGACGATAAGAATGTGAATTTGTCTACTCACATAATGCTAGATACAATGGAGGATGAATACTTATTTCAATGGTATATAAAAAAAATTCGTGAGAAGGCATGCAATAGTATATCGTGTAAAATTGTATTTATAAAATTCGATAATAGGAATTGTCAAAAAGTGAGGAATACATTTTGCGATATCTATCTACAATATCGAGATGTTCTGAATTTCTCAAAGGATGTTGTTGCATTCTGTCATGAAATGCAACTTTTCTTCTTTTATGATAACACATTTCAACCGTGGTACTCCTTTAAAAGTTTCTTTCTTCACTGATAGTGTGAAGATATGATCTCTCGATAGAGCTTTGGAGACAATTTCGTTGATCAAATCTAGATCTGAGGATGATAAATAGAAGTCCTTGGCATTATTCCCAAGAATTGTAGATCCAGTGTCTTCAAAAGTAATAGTTGAAGCTAATTCATGAGTGTGATCTTGTATGTCGATTTTCAGTAAGTATCTGTAATCAGAGTCACTTACTTCAGCGTTGCATTCTGGGCAGAACCACATCCCTGTATTTTATGGAATAAGTTTTTTCATGCATTCTTTCCCATCAATGATGGACGAGCAAGAAATGTAGTAAAAATTGTCCATCCCAATTTTCGTTATTGTGCCCTTTAATTGGAAGAATGTTGGTTTCCCTAAGGAATCCATACTGTAAATATCAGCAATTGTTATTTTTTTTTGTTGATGGCCAAAAGGAGATCTTGTTGTCAAAGATGTAGAAGCTGTAGTCGAACCTTCTTTTTTAAACCATGACTTTAGCATGTGGGCCTCTTCAATGTCAAGATCTACAAGAATAATGGATCTCGTTGTAGTGCCGACATTCTTTAAATTAAATTCTCCAACATGGGCAGATTTGATTGCAATGATGGGGTTATTTCCTGCAGCACATAGGGAGGAGATTTCCTATGAAACGACATCAAAATTGTCTCCCCAAAAGATTGCAATATGTTATACCTTGTCATATCTTGAAGTTGTATTGTTTTTTTATTAACTTGAGAGCCGTCTTTTCTACGTATACTACACACACTGGAAATTTCTGTGACAATACCAAGAATATCAACAATGGAGTTGATGTTTGTTGTTTTGATATCATTGATTGATTTTATATTGAATTGCACTGTTGGATTATGTTTTTTTTCATTGGCAACATGTTCTATGGTAGATGTTGCATTCAACAAAATTTCCCAGTCATTGTTCAAGTGGTTGTATTGCTTATTAGCCATTTTCACATTCCCTTTAGAGACAATGTAGACATTTCCATGTTGGATTTTATCGAAAAGATAATCTGCGACATTGTTGAAACATGTAATATGTATTTCTCCACCCTCTATATCGAACAGATCAAAACCAAACACTTTACCAGGTCCGTATCGATTCTCAAATTATCGAAGAGTTGTTTTCCTTTGGACGTATCCTTTTATGCACCAATTTGAGTGGTAAGGGTTTATTGATTTGATGGAATTTGAACTGGCAGAACGGATGGGGTTGGAGTAGTTGGAAGAGGGCAGTGTCTTTTTGATAAAGGATCTGGGTTCGATGAGGAAGGAGTGTTTTCGTTAGATGTGATCAGGATACTCATAGTTTTTGGATTGCCAATTAAGGGTGCAAGTGAAGTAGAAATTTTTAAGTCTATTAGCTTTATAGACCTACACAACAAATGAGAGTCATAAGAATAATTGTTAGAAGCGGATGTGTTATCGATAAAAATGTTAAATTTGAAATAAGAAATTTATAACAAACTTACGTTGATGGACCGATATGTGAAGTACTCCAACTTTTAACATTTATAACAGAACCCTTTTGTAGCAAGCCTGTTGCTACGAGGTCATCGAAATATTTTGGAAGCATGATGTGTTTCTTATGTGTTATTTCTGAAATTGCAGTATGATATCGTGGAGTTGAATTTTGCATTGATTTTATTAGTTCAAGTTCAACAATTTGTAGGTATGGTTGAATATGAGTTGATCCAGATAACATTGAGAAAATTTCATTCTCAGTAAGGTTTGCTGTCATTTTCTGGAAGTAGAGATGAAAAAATAAGTACTGTACAAAACAAAACACAAAAACGTTTTCTTTGCATAAGATATTTAACATTCATTACATTCCTATAACAATACATGAAAATATATGAACTAAAGGGAAAGAAGCATGTTCAATTTGTTTCTAAATGAGTGGTTATCTAAGCTTCTAAACATAATAAAGAAGATATTTATTACAACAACTTCTATATGATTATTCCTTTTGAAACATAGTTAAAACTGTAAATTAACGATCTCAGAAACCTACACATGTTAGAAACAATCAGATAGGCCATGATGATCAAGTTTCCTGTTACTTAAAGCCTTTGTTGATTGAGTCCACTGAATGAGCCAAGTTCATGTTAGCTTTGGTTGACATGATGTAAAATTGTGTAGTGGAGTTGATATCAACTAAGGTCTAGTTGTAGAATTACTAAACTGAGTTGAAGTTGGCTTAGCTAGACATACAAGGTTAAACTAGCTGACCGATAAGGTTTGTCATAACTATAAACAGAGATTTATTCAAGCTTAGCAACAATTACTATCATCATCGGCTAATGTTTAAATACTAAATTGCAAAATGTACTTTTTTTCCCAAGAAAAAAAAACGAACTTTTTATTAGTATAAAAAGTTACATATACATTCTACAGCTTTCGTTGTTGTATGCCTGCAAAATAATGTTCAGAAACTGAGCTTGGCCTCTTCATAAGAGGAGATAACAGTCTATATTTTCAAAAAACGCATCCATGGTTTCTCCGGTTTGATAACTGGAATCAACATCATTTTTCTATTTCTGGGCTTCCTCTATCAAGGAAAACAACCCTAGACAAAAAAGATTGCATGTAAGGACAAACAAAAACAAGTAACATTTTTCCTATTTCAGCTATGTTCATAAAAACAAAAACAATGATGTCAGATCAGCCATGTGCCATGATTATACATTTCAGGCATAAGGCGGCTGGTTCGAGAAATGGTCTTCCCCATTGATTTCTTCCACCATTATCCAGCTGCCCAGAACTTGTTGAAGACCGTCTTTAGAAATCTTGTCTGCCATGTCATTTCGTTCCCTGTATATATGATGAATGGAAAAAGAATTAAAAGATAATTTCATGATCTGAATTTCTTCTAAAAGAGGATGCAAAATATAATTATGACAACTGCTTTGACCATTTATCCATTTGATGACATTTAATGAATCCCCAAAAATCTGAACTGTGAGGGTGTTTCTGTGCATCAGCCAGCATAAAAGTAGCTTGAGAGTAGATAGTTCTGCATAGTTGTTGGATCCACTTCCCAAACCTATGGAAGCTTTTAGAGAGTGACTTTTGTTTATGTGGATGACTATGCCTACTCCAGCTTTATTATTTTGGGAGGCTCCGTCAATGTAAGCCCAAGGCACTCCATCCTTAATTTGTTCTTCTTCAACCTTCCGGGGCTCCTTTTCTTCCTCTGAATCCGAAATATTTGTGTAGATATATGAACATTGAATAGCAATTGATTCCACAGATGTTTCCTGACCCTGGAAAATGCTTCTATTCCTTGCAATCCAAATGCCCCAGCAAATGATAGGAGGTAGATTCCTTAGCTTCCTAACTGAGATTTGGTGCCACCACTTGTGCCAGACTTGGGCAATATGGTTCCCTTCCCACGATATTGATAGTTGAATATAATTAGCCACCTCCAACCATACTTTTTTGACTATAGGACAGTCGATGAACAAATGTGCCATAGTCTCTAAATCATTTTTGCATAATGGACATCTTCCCGGCCCTTGTTTAAATTTGGCTTGCAGAATGTCCCATGTAGGGACTTTCCTTTTCAAAATACACCAGAAAAACAATTTTGCTTTAGCAGGGCACTTTAGCTTCCATATCAATTTCACCCACCAATCTGGGTCTTCCCAACCTTTTCTGGTCATGAGAAACTTATATCCAAATTTTGGAGAATAACTACCAGATTCAGCGTAGGCCCATACCAACTGATCTGGTTTATCCTTGAGCCTTACTTTTGATCTAGAAAGTTCTTGCATGTAGACCTCCCAATCATTCCACCATCGGGGGTGAATGTCCAATTCCTCTCTTGATTTCCAAGCTTGTCCCCATATGGTTGAGAATCCTATTTTCTCCACCTGATATAAATACAAAAATCCTTTGGACGCAAGGTGTCTAATCATGCCAGGGGGTAAAGCATAATTCTCGTTACAACCCACACAAGGGCCCCGTCCAATGCGGATGTTTTCACCGTTTACAATCTACCAGGACAAACCTTGTTCAATAAGTTTGAAGGCATCAATAGTCGCTTTCCATATTCTCAACACATTCCCTCCTTTCTTTTCTGGGTTTCTAATCTAGTCTTCAAGGGGGGTGGGATCAATATATTTCCGCTTAACTACTTTTGTCCAAAGGTTTTCCAGTTTGATGATTCTCCACCCTGATTTTGTTACCAAAGAGGTTCCAAAGGCAATAATATCTTTAATTCACCATCCTCCCCACTCTTTTGGTCTTGCCACCTTATCCTGGGAAATCTAGGGGACCACAGACTCGTCCTTTGATCCTGCCCATAGAAATATGCTGCATATTCTTCTTATTTTTTCCAGGATTCCTTTGGGGACCCAGGTCAGCGTGACCCAATATATAGGAATTGCTAGGAGGACTGATTTTATTAAATTTAACATTCCTGCTCTGGAGAGCCATCTAAAACTCCAGTGTGAAATCCTGGCTTCGATCTTTGCTACTAACCAATTACAGTCCTGTTTTTTATAATTATCTGGATTCAACCAAAATCCCAAGTATTTGAAGGGGTCCCCAAACTTAGATACCTCTAAAGGAACAATAGACGTAATCTAGCTTATCTCCTTCCTATTCAGGCCTTCCATCATGAGTTGTGATTTCCTGTAATTGACTTGCATCCAATTTTCTTTCATGAACAGCTCAAGGATCTCCTTTATCTTTTTAAATTCTGTCAGGCTTCCATTACTGAAGAGTAATATATCATCTCCAAACAGGAGATGAGTAATGAAAAGGTTGACAACCACCTCCAGGCCTTTAATTGATCCTTCCCTTTTGGCTTTTAACATTAGTTGGCTCAGCCCTTCTGCAACTAGTAAAAATAGTAAAGGGGATAATGGGAAGCCTTGCCTAAGGCCCCTTTGCCCTTTGAAGAATGAATAGGCTGCACCGTTAATAAGCACCGCAAAACTGACACTGGTGATACATCCCATAACCCAGTTGATAAAATCGATTTTGAACCCTAGATGAGTTAACATCATTCGGATATAGGTCCAACTGATTCTGTCAGATGCTTTTGAAAGATCAATTTTCACCATTGCTCCTGTCTTTTTCCTCAGTTTCACACTATGAATTGTCTCCTGGGCCACTCCTATAGCTTCGTGTATTTGGCGTCCGTCCAGAAAACCAAACTGTTCACTTGAGATGCATCTGGACAGAATTGGTTTTAATCGAGTTGCTATCATTTTAGCTATGACTTTATACACACTGTTGCATAATGAAATGGGTTTGAAATATTCAAAGGACTCACAAACTTCTTTTTTAGTAATAAGTGCTATAAATGTAGAGTTAAAAGGTGCATATATCATACCTTTCCTTCTAGATTCCTCAACCACATCAGTTAGTTCTGAGCCAATCTAATAAAAAAATTGTTGAAAAAATTCTATAGGCCACTCGTCAGGCCCAGGAATTTTATCTTTTGCCATAGATTTTATTACATTCTCCACTTCTTCAGAAGTGACTTTCCCCAGCAAGCCTTCGATTTCTTCCTCCTCCACATATCGAGGAAGACTTTGGGCTGTTGTAATAACCTCTACTAATGTAGGCTCTCTCTGCTTAGAAAAAAGGTTTTGAAAGTGGTTCCTACCCATGTTTGAGAATGATTCAAAGGTATTTGCCTCTCTTCCTTCTTTGTCTTTTAGATTCTAGATAGTATTCATCATCCTCTTGCCTTTCGTGAAGTTGTGAATTTTTTTTGTATTTTCATCTCCAGCCAACAACCATATCGCCCTGCTTTTCAGCCTCCATTCTTCTTCTATGTCCAAAAGAATTTGGCTTCTCTAATTTTCTAACAATAGAATCTTGTCCTTCGCTTCCTCAGATTCATATCCATTTGAGTCAGGTTTTTCAAGTTCCCCAAGCTCCCTGTCGATACTGATTAAAACTTCGTTTTTTTTTTGCTTCTTTTTTTTAGCCCAGTGAATTGTGACCTTCTTCATCCCTTTCATATTTTCCATGAAAAGGAAACTCTTATCTTCCATTGCGTCCTTGCTTGGATGTTGCCAGGTTTCATTGAAGAGCTGTTTGAATGATTCCTCCCGCATCCAAACAACATTGAATTTAAAAGGTGTTGCAGGCTTAGAGGGGGGCTTGGATAGTTCAAGAAAAATAGGGAAATGATCCGAGTTTCCTCCTTCTCCTATCCACTGTTGGAACATCGGAATTCTGGAAGCAAGTTCTTCACATAAAAGAAACCTATCTATTCTTTTGGCGACTCGAGATTCACCTGTTCTATGGTTTCTCCATGTAGGCTTTAGCTTTGACAAATTTGCATCAATCAGTTTATGCGAGGTGAGAGCATTTTGAAAGAAATCCGATAAGGGGTCTTCTCTAGCTGAGGGTCCCCAAGCTTCCATGGTTCCAATGGAGAAATTTAGATCTCCTCCTACTACCAAATTTTGATCCCTCATCACAGATTTAGCCAGGAGGCTGTTGCAGAACGAGGCCCTCTCCTGGCACGACCCGTATATATTTGAGATAGACAGAGGGTCGTCGAATTCAGGGGATAATACACCCATCCCCAAGCCATGAAACATACCCCACGAATTTAACAGCTTTAATCTTCCTTCTCTGAATCCTACAACCACACCTCCTGAGTGACCAAATGAATCCAATGCTTGAAACTGCCACCCTGGGAACAAGGAACATAAACATGTCACTACTTCTGAACTCAATCCTAGAGTTTCCTGTAGCATGAGAAGATTAGGGTTGTATCGCTGCACTAACTCCTTCAAAGCCAGTTTTTTGGGTTTACTGGCTAAACCCCTACAATTCCATGAGAGACAAATCATTTTGGTATCTCCTCACAGGCTTTCGCCGCTCTATGCACCCCAGGAATTGACAGCTGTTTACCATCGTCCACATCATATTTTGCTTTTACTTGTGCTTTAGATAGAAATGACTTCCGCCCCCTTGAATTTTTCCTAGAGGTCTGGGGAAACTCCATACCTATGCCTCTGATAGGTTCTCCGGTCGCCGGTCTTTTGTCAAGGGAGCACAGATTGTAGTGATAGGTTTATCAAGCCTGCATCTTCCTTGACTGTCTGCTAACTTCGTGATCCACTCATATAACTAAAAAGGAAAGGATGCAAAGAAAATATCATGGATTTTTGTATATAAGTAGCACTCCAACCACCATTCTTTAGATACTCATGGATTCATGTCTTCCTGTGTTGTGAACTCGTGAATTTTCTTGTCCAACCACTCTTCAATTTCCTTCTTTGTTGGATTCCAGTGTCTCGACATCAGAAATCCCTTAGGCAGATCCCAGTCTTGGCAACGAAGCCATTTGTTGGCTTGTGTTGGCCTAACCCAGGTTTAGAGATGATTTAGCCAAACAAATCCCGAAACTACCGGCCCTTTTGGCAACAGTTTGTGGTGCACGGACTGAGGTCTCACCCGAGGTAGTATGGGAGGGTGCTGGAACCAGGTTTCCGCACCCTAGAGATGTCTAATGGTTTTTGGGAGGTTCGTGGTTCGATCCTGCGTGCACGTTGCTTCACATAGCTATCTATCCCTCGCGGCCTATGATACGGCTTTTGCGTAGCCCTAATCGCAACATGATGAAGTTATTACCCCAATTCCTTATCCTTACTTAGTTGCTACTTAATTACTTAACTTATCTGTGCGAGCCCTAGTATAATGTTCAACATCCTTATAAGTGTGTGTGATCATCAAATAGTATAAAGGCATAAAAATTAAGATAAAACATGGATACACAAGATTGGAATCAAACTTCTCTTTATTAGTTCTTTCTTCAATTACAAACTCTACTCCGCCCTGCGTACTCAGTTACAAGGGTCCACGCAATCAGTTGCAGACTCTACTAGGCCTCTGTGCACTCAGCTGCAGAGCCTATTCCTACTACTATGACCCAAGACTCAGACTTATAGACTCAGAACTATCTCGCATACATTATTCATCCATGTCTACTTAGCTTGACTTCACTTAGCTTTACAATTTAGAGCCTCACTCTATTTATACAATCCCATGGTCTGCAGACCATGGGTAGGCCGACATTACATTATATTACTTTACATCACTTAGGGCGGAAAACCCTATGACTCAACCATATACTTCGCACTCCACGCCCATACTTCGTGGAGCCTTACCATGCATTTGACCAAAACTTGGGCTTTGAGCCCCAAAAACATGTTGTGGGGATATCTAATGCCCAAAAAACAATAATATTCTGAGCAGGATGTTCTTACATCACTCGTCATATTGACAGGATCGAGTTTGCATGTTGATATTAGAGGGATTAACCTCATCAAAATTCATCATAAGGATCTGGTAGTCACCAGGACCAGAATGTTGGGGGGGATTGGATGCTTGACTTGGCTGAGGTTGAGTAGCAACAAATCCTTGCTGAGGGAAAGGATTTGTGAGCACTTCCAGTTGAGATGGTGTAGGATTCTAAGGTGATTGTTGACCTCTAGAAGTTGCTTGAGCTTCCCACATTTGGTGCATCTAGGGTAAGAGAGGACACTCATGTGTATAATGGCCATGTACACCACAACATGTATAAGGATTTTTCATATGAATAGCCTTGTTCTACTTGGGTTGGTTTCCCTGTTGCTAGTTGTTAGTTTTAGGTTGGTTCCCCTAGGTTTCATTAGGTTGATTACCTTGATTACCCTAGTTACCCTTGTTACCCTTCCCCTTATTATTTTTCTTTGAATTTTTGGGATTGGTCACACTCTATTGTGCAAACACCTGACCCTGAGGAGGAAGTGGTTTATGGGGCTGAGGATACATGGGAGGATGAGGTGCTAATGCTTGAGGGGTAGGAGCACTAGGCTATGCACAAGGAGGCGCAACCGTTTGGTAAAAAGGTCGAGGTCCTCAAAACATTTTTCTAGAAAGAGGGGCATAAGTGCTGGAGGAATTGGTGCCCCACTGTGGATAGACATAACTTTGTTGGGTTGTGTTATATTCTTTCCATGACTAGCCCACATAGTTAACTGGGGGTTAGAAGGGGGGCAGAGCCCCCCATTCGTTGCGCTGATTGTGTAGCGGGGGGGTGATAGGGGTTTTGATGGGTGCAACTAACCCCACTCTATGGTGTCTAGGGCAGCGCCCAAGAAAAATTTGGTTTTCGACCCTATGTTAGGTTGGCAATCGCACCTATGGTTTTGTGCATAATTTTCATACATGGTTTTGGATGCGATGGTTTTCGGTCCATGGTTTTGGACGCGATGGTTTTTCGATCCAGGGTATTAGATGCTTTGGCATGTATAAATATGTATTGTAACATTGAAAGGAACATAATGAAAATCAAGCTAGTAGTCCTAGTTTTGGGATCCAGGGGAAAATCTTTGTATATATGTATTTTATGTGTTATGATGTCGCTATTGTTTATTTTCTGTGTTTTAGAATTCGTATGAAGGTAATTTATGTATAGGGTTAAAACCTACATTTGGCAAAGGTGTGAAAGGGTTCCAATGATACTGGTGGTGGTGTGAGATGCCCCTAATGCATTGGTACTTCTAGGACGAGGGAGGTATCGAATGACGATATAGAAATAACCAGATTGCACATAAATCAGGTCATACCTCAGAGTGGTTTGGAGAGCTTCTTCCACAGTCCGACGAAAATGGGATGCGACATCTTTTCCAATGGGTGGTAGAAGGCACCTATGAAACCAATCTAGATAGACACGGCCTTCACAGGGCAGGGCATGTCGTATGCTCCTCCTTCGATGCCACTCTTGAACATGGTCAAATAGGTGAGTGGCGGAGGAATGATGGAATTAGGTCAATAGCTTCGTACCAGTGTCGTACTAGTGTCGTAAATGGAAATATGAAAGGAAAATTTTAGCAAGTGTCACGAAAACAAAAAGATATGCATTGGGTTGGTCTACATACCATTTTTAGCATCTCCAGTGAGCGTGCATTGGAATAACGAAGATGAATGGAGTCATCAGTAATGGAGTTGAAGAACACCACATGTGGAAGGATCAAACATGATTGGTAGGATCCTCTCCAACATTACCCTCAAACTTTGGGATATCTGAAGGAAGCTTAGTTGGGATAGAACTCATAGGCAAGACCATGTTTGGTTCCTGCACCAGCTATGGGTCCAGACATGGTGATGATATGTGGTGAAGGAGGCTCGAACTCAGATAAGGAATCGAGTCAACCAGTAGAAGAATTAGTGTGGGGACTCGGAGGGCTATGAAGTTGAACCTGATGGGGAGTGGTAATATGCCCAAGAGGAAATTGGGGGTGAAGGCCTAATAGTCTCCGTGACAAACACCCTGGTGGTGCAATGGTGATAAGACACACGTGACATGGAAATGGTGAAGGGAGAAAAAAATATGCCTTTATCTCAATGAGGGAGATAAATTTATTTTGTCAAGTCTTGGCTTGGTGGTGTAAACCAAGCACCCTTCGCTTAAGGTGTGTTTGTGTGTGCAATTGTATTTATTGATTAAGCCCAGATCATTTTTGTAAAAAAGAAAAAATATTACTGAAAAGAAACTAAAATTAACAACATAAAATGAAAAACAAAATGATTAACTAACCCAACCCAAACTGGGTTTGCAAACACAGTGCTGGTTGGTGGCTAAATCGATGACAAATAAACTAAAATGAACAACATAAAATGAACAACAAAATGATTAACTAAACCCAAACCAAACTGGGTTTGCAAAAATTGTGCTGGTTGGTGTCTAAATCGATGGAAAATTAACTAAAATGGTTAAGAGATCTATATGTTGGCATGACTGGTATCAAGCTACACTAAGCTGCTAGAAAGTGGTGCAAAAACAACAAAATAACTAGAGAGGAAGATTTCTACAAAAAATATAGGGAGATGGGTGAAACACTAAGGGAAACTAATGGGAGCCTAAGGCCAATGACAAAACAAGTTTAAATGTGAAACTATGGATGGTAACAACCTATCTTAAAAAATTTGAAGTAGAAGGGTACAAATCTAGAAAATGTGGTTGAAAGCACTACAGAAACTCAGACTACTCACTCAGCTAAACTCCTTCTAGATAGGTGGGAGCATACTAGAAGCCCTAGGGGAGGCTAAATTTCAATTTGATGAGTAAATTAGAGTGGATCAAGGCCTAAATAAGATGAGACAAAGGTTAGACAACCCAACAGACATCTCTCTACAAAACCTAGAAACATATCTGAGAAAAACCCTAAAACCGAGAATCGCAGGTACTGACCTGTTTTCCTATAGGGATCACACTTTTTGGGCTGATAAGTGCGCTCTGGCCTCTAGATCACACTTTTTGGGCCAAAAAGTGTGATTTCTGCTATGTGGATCCCGATCAGCAAATCTTAGAAAAAATTGCAGCCTTTGTCGCTCCTGGTTCCCGTGACTTGCAGAAACGACCAGAAAGCTTGCGGAAGTCAGAAATTTAATAGATCTAGGGTTAAAAAGCTAGGAAACATTAAGAGAATTGAAAAAATAAGAAACCCTACACTGAAAGCCAAAGGTCACCCAAGTTTCTAGATCTAAAGTATACCCAGTGGAATTGCCAATTTTGTTGTAGTGTTTTCTTCTCAAATATGTATCAAAAGAACCCACTTAAGATTGTGGATGACAAAAAATTTCAACAATATAAATGGATGCTAAACATTGTAGATTTGTAGCAACTGATAGAAACAAAACTTGTCAAAGTCCAGATCTACCACAATCATAGCTAAACAACAAAAAGAAAGAGTAATAACTCCAATTTGTAGGTTTGAACCCCATACAAAAATTATCTACATACGAATTCTAAAACACAAAAAATAAACAATGCGAGAGCATAACACATAAAATATATATACACAGAGATTCCCCCTGCATCCCTATTACTGGGAATAATGTTCACTCAGAGCTGCTATTCCCACTAAGACTGGTAGCTATCTTAGAAACAAACAAGTAAAGTCTACTTTCACTTTCCTTTATGAAAATAGATAAGAGTGGAACAAGGGACACCAACCTTAGTCTTGCGCTTGGTTCCTTATTTGATTCCTCTCCTTCCTAATAGATCTTTGCCACTTCTTCTTCATCTACCTAGCTTCAAAGAGCAACTATGGAATCAAAGCAACATACTACTATCGAAGAACAAAGATCTATATTCATAAATAACACAAGACCAGATATGTGTTAACCATACAAATGCATATATAAACAAACATACAAGAATATGGAGGAAAACTTGAATAGATTTATTAGGATCAAGAGTAGCAAGAGGAGTACAACCATATGTTCTGACCCAGCATCATCCTCTAGCAAGAAAGCCCTTCTTCACCTCAAGTAAAGCTTAGATCACCCAACACTATGAAGTTTCACTAGAAAACCAACAACACTTCTCTACAAGATACAAAATTCCAGCCTCTTGATCTCTGTGATGAGGGATCCATATATAGATGACTGTAGGGGGCGAGTCATCTTCTGGGGTCTTGATTATTGTCCTCTCTCTGATATTTCTTGATTCCACTTGGAGAATGATGAATCTCTTACTCATCCCTGGTCGAAAACAGAGAGGCAAGTGTCAAAGGGGAAACTTCTAGAAGATTCCATGATCTTCCACCTCGAAAATTGTCCCTGCCATTTGTCTATTGCCAACCATCTTACCCTACAAAGGGGCCATTCAATATGCATCGCACCCTCTGCACTGGGAAGGTGATATGCATCGCACCTTCTGCACTGGGTATTCAGTATGGTCCAGTTTTGACCATTTCTGAGTAGTTTTTAGTGGAGAACTTCTGGGAGATGATGTAATCAACTGACCTTGGTTCTTTATGTAGTGAAGGAATACTTTAGGGACTTATGAGCCTCAGTTTATGGACATTTTATGATTGGGGTTGAGTGCCCCGAAAATGTCTATACATTGCCCCCTAAAGCATGAGGTCGTTAATCTTTTGATGTCGGGTGAAATGCTTTACCATGAGGATCCGAAGTTTTTTT
Organism: Pinus taeda; assembly: GCA_000404065.3. NCBI lineage: Eukaryota > Viridiplantae > Streptophyta > Pinopsida > Pinales > Pinaceae > Pinus > Pinus taeda. Next base: position 112,539 of record APFE030067254.1, on the reverse strand, counting down.
GAGCTAGGAGGCGACCTATAATAAGATACAATACAATACATTATCTTTACAACATTTTTCATGATCTAGCTGAGGCAGGCATTCCCATGCTCGCTTTATAAATTCATTTTCATGTACATAGGACAGACAATCATATGTGTAGCAGACTGATGATTCAGACTCATCATCCTTTCATTTGGATGATCATCTATTCGGCAATGATGTACATTTGATGTCTTTATATTCCTAAATATATCACAGCCCGAATGGATGAAACTAGATCCAGGGTCTTCAAAACTCGTTCAATCTTCACTCGGAGTACAAGTCGATCCATGTGAAAAATGTTCTGGAGTCGAACATGGAAAGACATCGCCTGATTACCAGCCAATGATGTAAGTTGTTAACAGGCGCGAGAGTAATCACCAATAATGGAAATGACCCTCAAGGTACTACAGTACAATTCACGTGGTGTGAAAAAGGACTTGGCGTCGAACACCATGCAAAATCTCTTGGTCAAAGGCCATTAACGTAAACATGTCGCCGAAAGTGAGAAACTTGCCATTGAGGCATGCAAGCTTCAAAGTACTGAAAGGGTTGTTCCTAGGTCGACTTCTTGGATAATGAGATGATGTCGACAAGAAGTGACTCATCATAGGAGGGCCTTAATGAATCCCACATCTACGACATGGAACGAAGCAAATGATTTTGGAGGTGAAAACAATCTGATGATCCAGTGTTCAGGGTGGCGGTCATGAAAAGAATGGAGTGTGAATGTATTGCAGTGGGTGAGACACAGGTGAATTGTCTGAATGACTTCTCTTGAACATATCAGTGACACTAATGATGGATTGGTAGCATTAACCCCAAAGATGGATGGTGTGATGGACCAATGGTGATATAACCAGTGAACGGAACAACCCAACCCGGCTTGGATGCGGAAGGAAAGTGTCATGTTCAAGAGTGACTTGCTACCAATAAAGCTTTTTCAAGTTTTCTTCACAATTTTCCCCAGTCATTGTTGACCAGTACCTCTTTATTTTTGTCAAGCTTGAGGAGGATAATATATGCTTGTTCTATAATCCACCCTTCGGGCGAACCTGTTGCTATATTTTAGCAAGCCTAGCGACAATGAAACTCGTTCTCATCCATTTGGACGAGTTTGTCACTATTAGATTTTAACGATTTTAATGACAAAGATAATTCAGTCCTTTTCAATTTTAGAGAGTCTAAAAGGGATGGAAAGGAGACTCCAAAGATCATTTTTCGTCATATAATCCCTTAAGTCCGAAAAAGCGTAAAATAATACGAAAGGGATGAATTTTCGATAGATTTAACAAGCCGAAAAAGAGAAGCGCTCGATCTTTTTGTGTACTAATTCCTCAGGTCCAAAAAGATTAAAATCTAGAGGAGGGATAGCACTTTTGATGAATTTAACGAGCTAGGGAGGCTAATCGCTTGACAATCTTTTCATATTTTACAAGTCAGTTGAAAAGAGCTTAAAGGAGACTCGTTTTTTGAGGAATGAGTGATGATTTCAGGTAGCAGCTAATTCCAGGTAAGGTTTGGAATTTTCCAATCACAGCAGTGTCACAGGATGGCTAATAGAATCACTCTTTGCAAATGTTCCTCGAAAGGGTAAACAATCAAATGGAGGTGAATGATCGGCTAAAAATAGAGTGGAGGTGATGATGAGAACACGACGAAGGCTCAAAAGATGGCGATAAGGCATTCACAATGGTTATTTACCGGTTTATTTTTTAGTGAGCATGAACTCTGGGGAAAACATTTGCTCATGGCTTATGTTTATTTTTTAACGAGCTTGAACTATGCATTAAAACTACTCGTGATAATGGTCATTGATTCCTTGATTCGCCATTAGCATTTTGTTCTTTGAAAGATTGTACTACCTCTCATTTTACCATTTCATTTGAATTTGGTTTGTTGGAGCTCTGGAGGTGCTTTTCCCCCCGATTTTCACTAGCTGATTCTAGGAGATTCTGTGGACGAGTTTTGACGCTGTTTGGACCAGGTAGGAGCTAAATTTGTGCTCTTCACTTGCATTCTTTCCTTTTTGAATTTTGAGCCTGTTTCCTTGCTCTGCTGAGCCTCTGGGGTTTGAAAAACTCGCCCTGGCTCCATCGCACCCTTCCTTAATCGAAAGGTGCGATGCATATTGGGCTTCTCACTGACTAGTTAGTATGCATCGCTCCCAGTACACATACTGGGGTGCGATAGGCGCAAGGAGGAAACTTGTTGCACAGTTTTGTCATAGATTTTTGCCTGTCTTTTACCGAATGAAGATCCTGACTCTTCTCTTGCTTTTTTTTCAGAGATTCACCGCAGCAAAATGGTTGTTACATGGCAAGAACGTGAGCATGAAGAAGAGGACACGGTTGCTTTACATGATCCGGGCACAGTAGCTGCACTGCGGAATTGTGGCTTGTTGAAGTTTTTTCGTATCTCTAGCATGAGGCAACAAATCAGCTTGTTGCAATATTTCTCCAATGCCTGGGATCCTATCAACTAGGTGTTCGAGATTAGGGGCAAATCGATCCCCTTGACTGTCGTGGACATCTATTTTTTGACCAGTTTATCGATGCATGGTGCCCCTCTCTCATTATCGGGTTCTGCCCACAGGGGCGAGTCCGTGAGGGAGTATATTCACCGGCACTGCAGAGACGGATCTCAGCCGAGTATGGACAACAAGATCAATATCCAAGATGTCATTGACCAGCCCTTGAGGACCATTCTGTTCACTTTGCTAGACTGGCTGGTAGTTTTTCTCTTCACATAGCTAACAGGTCTTACATGTAGTATGCTTTGGAATGCCTTGAACCGAAGGTGTTCAACTGGTGTGATGCAGTACTCTCTGTGATGAAAGAACAACTAACCAAGGTGAAAAGCAAAAGATCCAGATACTTCAGCTATGGTTCTATTTTGACCGCTTTCGCTTTGGAGAGAATCCCACTGATGCAGTCACAGTACATCTCACTTGGCCTACCTCCACCGACTAAACCACGGATTCTGAGATGGGTTGACCTCATGTCTCGACACGCTGGCCAGCCTTAGATTTCCTTTTCTAATACTTTCTTCGAGTGGTTCGATCATCAGGAGATGGTCTATGCCAAGTTTCCATACGCTGACATGGATTTCTGGGGTGACTCGGATTTGGTGCTGCCGGCCGGCGAGCAATGGGGTGCTATGGGTAAATCTTCTAACCATATCTCTGTTTATTGTTCTTATAATGTTCTTATGCTTTCTTGACTAAGACTAATCAAAACTCATGTGCTTATGTAGATATTGGACCAGTTCGAACGACAGTATGTCGCAAAGACCTAGCGGCCGCTCCAGCAAGAGAGGCTGTGGGGAGGGCCATCCTTCACGACCTTGACGTGGTCGAGACTCTTTCAACACTACAAGACCAGATCGAGGGTCTTACCCTTGGTATCTCAGATATGAGGACTGATGAGCTACCTCTGCGGTTGCAAGGACATACTACTGGAGTGCCGAGTCGATGGACTAGGCTTTTACGCATGATTGCACAGGCGGTGACTTGTTATCACCAGCATCATTAGACTAGGGTGCCCCCTAGCATTTTGAGTTTTGGGTCACTTGACCGATTTTTTCTTGGTTACAGAGAATTATGTATAAACTATAAACAATTATGTATATATTTTTGATTTTTGGAGCTTTTTTTTGGTTAAGTTACATGATCCTGCTGCATATAATTATGTGATTCTTCTTTTTATAAATGTTGCAAATGTCTACCTAACACATAATATTCCAATGAGTCTGTCAATGTATTTATAATTCTGGAAGTATGTTGATATTGAATGAAATCAAACTATCGTTCCAAAATCCTGACTCTTAGGAACATGCGATAGATGGCTGGATTCCATACGGAATAGATGCCCGTGAGTTGTAGAATGACGAGTTGTGAGTCTAGCCTGACGACAAGTTGGCATATGCCATGTGCGATGGCATTAGAGAGGAGTTCTATCAACGCGCTGTATTCGGCGATATTGTTCATTGCCCGACCAATACATACCCCTCTGAAACTTACTAACTCGCCGTTGGGATCGAAAATGGCCCATGTCGTAGAAGACACGTTCCGTGAACTATGAATCGCTCCATCAGCATATCCAATGAATGATTCCAATAGGTTCGACATCTGCAATGAATGCAAAAAGCAGATTACCTAACCAAAATAATTGCTCTTAGCGAAAACAAAAATGTAACAAAAGCATGAGGATTACTACGCGGAATTAAGCATGGTAACGTTTGAGGTACAACCTGTTGTGAGGTTGTGCCAGTGGAATCCCATCATAGTCCATCAAATCGTAGGCTCCTTTTGCTAATACACGCTTAACAATATAGGGACCCATCCATAACAACTTGAATTTCCCTGCTCCTAGCTTATTGGATTCCTCGTCATAAAGTAAGACCAGGTCACCTTCTGAGAAGACGCGAGGTTTGAAATTTTTGTTGAACTGCGCTTTGACTCATTTCTTATGAGCTTCGTTAGTTGAAGCTGCATCGTGACAGGTTCCATCCAATTGGATTAGTTCCAAGAAACAAGCCTCTTCTTCTGAGGTTCCGGGGAGAAGGTTGACTGCGAGTTTGAGGGACGAGATTTCACATTGAACTGGTAAGATTGTTTCCAGACCGTACATGAGTTGAAAAGGTTTAAACCCGATTGCATTTCTCACCGATGTTCGGTATTCCCACAAGGCCGACTACAGGATCAGGTGCCAATTTCGTTTATGGACTCCAATCATTCTTTGCAGCATGCGCTTCAGGACCTTGTTGATTTCCTCAACTTGTCTGTTAGCTTGTGGATAGTATGGAGTAGAGTTGTCGTGGGACAGTCCTAATTTGGAAACCAACTCAACCGTCATGTGATTGCGAAAATACGATCCATGATCTGTGACTATGGCCTGTGGAACGCCGAATCTGGAGACTACGTGATTAAAAAAGAAAAGGGTATTTGTTTCGCCACTGTTGTTCAATGTAGGCATCGCCTCGGCCCATTTGGTAAAATAGTATACTGCGACTATGATATACCCATGCCCCCCAGCCGAGGTGGGGTTACATGTCGTGAAATATATGCCCCATTTGGCGATTGGCCCAACAGTAACTACTGGTTGCAGCGATGTGGGTGGTAATCTAGTTTTGATATCAAAAATTTGGCAAGCATGGCAACTTCTAACTGCGATTATGCAATCTTTGAACATTGTTGGCCAAAAGTATCCTACTTGCAAATTTTTTTGCATCGTAGCATAACCAGATTGATGCCCCCCACATGCGGTTGAATGGCAATCATTCAGGACTTTTTCAGCCTCCTCATGGGTGAGGCACGTCCGCAGAACTGTATTGATACCGCGACAGTAAAGGGTATCACCGACGATCACTTAGTCTTTCGCTTGGTATAAAATTCATCGTTGTTCAGAGCGTGAGGTATTAGACCTATATGTTTGTGTCTGGAGATAGATTATTATATATCCATACCACGGATTACTTGAAGATATCAGAAAAAAATTTCATCCACGATTGCTTCTTCAGATCTCGCATCGTTGGACGATGATGGGAGATCACATAGTAACTCCGCGAATACCAAGGCTTTCTTTGATTCAGATTTTTTGAATTCCAAATCAAACTCTTATAGAATTACTATCCATTTTGAATATTTTCCCCCCAACAACTGTCGCGACAATATATAAGTCATGGGATTGCAATATGATAAAATGGTAGTTTTTCTGAAGAGGACGTAGTGTCGAAATCTTTGTATCGCTTGAACAACTACTAGGGCTAGCTTTCCAACGTAGGAGTATTTCATTTCCGTATCATTTAAGTTTCAGCTTAAATAATATATAGGATGTTCAGTTCCATTATCCTCTTGAAATAAAACCATTGCTATGGTTGTACCTGCTGTAGCCAGATACAGGTTAAAGTCTTTTCGAGAATCAGGAGCATACATTAATGATGCTTTTATTAGAGATTGCTTTAAAGAATCAAAGGAAGCTTGCGCGACCTGATCCCAAACGAAGGGTACTTCTTTTTTCAACAGACGAGTATAAACTTTAGCTAGTTCGGCGTAATTTGGAATGAACCTCCTAAGGAAGTTTGATTTCCCTTGGAGTTTCTGAATCTGAAGAAAGTTTGAAGGTGGAGGCAAATTGATGATTGCCTGAACCTTGCATGGGTCGAGACGAATCCCATCCTTTGAGACCACGAAGCCAAGTAAACGACTAGAACTGACACAAAACATGCATTTGTGTGCATTTAGTCGTATCTTGTAGTGTCGGCAACGTAGAAATATCACTCTCAAATGCCGCGGATGATTGGTCCGCTTTCACGAATTAGCTGGAAGATCGTCGAGATATGGTTGAACGATGTTCTTGATGTCATGGAAAGCATAGTTCATTGCTCTCTGAAAAGTTGCCCTTGCATTCTTTAAACCAAAGGGTAGTTTGTGATATGCGAACGTGCCCCATGGACAAATGAATGCTTTCTTTGACTGGTCCTGTGGGTGGATATTTATTTGATTATACCTGGAAAATCCATCCATAAATGAAAAGATTTCACAACCAGCACATTCATCAATTATTTGGTCAATAAAGGGTGTAGGGTAGTTGTCTTTCAGACAAGCTTGATTTACATCCCTATAATCGATGCACACTCTAATCGTTCCTTGTTTCTTCATCAGAGGAACAATATTTGATACCCAATCGGTCAGAGGAACGGGGTAAATAAAACCAACATGGAGGGGTTTTTCAAGTTGTGCCTTGATGGCAACGACTTTCTTGGGGTGCACCGACCATAGCCGTTGTCGTACCGGTTTGACATCTGGATACATATTAATTTCGTGTTCAACTATGCTGGAGTAAATACCTGGCATTTCATCATATGACCAAGAAAAGACATCTCTAAACTCACGAAAGAGAGCGCTATATATTTCTAGTTCTGAAGAAGAGCAAGATTTGCCGACATGAATATTCCCTACAACATCTATTTTGGTTGAGATATTTATAGTAGTAGTCTCTTCAATATTGGATAGGTTTCTCTCGGAATCCACTGTATTTACAGTATTCGTCAAAAATTCAAATACTAAAGGATGGACTAGGTTGCTGGAATTATCTTCTTTCCAGTTCAGAAGATGGGAACAATGGTGGTAATCTTCCCATGGTGCCCCGTCAATCATCATCGATTGAATGATTCCTTTCTCTATAGAGCGTACTTGTGACCAAGGATCTGAAGGGGTACCATATTCCTTAGACCTATCTATCCAAATGCTTGATGAGCATTGATACGGGTTTGCCTCCCATGCTGCAAACATTGATTGCTATAATATTTTCAGTGGGGTTAGAGGCAATACCTGCAGATGATTCATTTTAACATCGTTTTATGACATCTTTTGAATGGAATATATCATATTGCAGGTTCCTATGTTAGCCACTTCCACCAAATTGTTTGGTGGCGTTAGGGTAAAAGTTCCCATTAATGTGGGGTATTTTAGTAGGCCCACTCCGATATTTTGAAGCGCACTAGGGCTTCCATGGATCATCGGAATGCTTCCCATAACTTGTCAACTGTTGGGGGGGAAAGTTTGTTGGTCGATGATTGTAATTCCTCCTTGGTAAGGAAATGAAATTTTCCTAAAGTAGATCAACACAACAGCTTCCACGGCATATATCCAGGGTTTTCCCAGTAGGATGTTGTAATCGAGGTTTCCGTCGATGACTTCAACATCGGATTATACATTTCCCCCCCCTAGTTCGACTTGCAAGTTACTTAATATCCCATACGCGGTGTATGTTCATCCATCAAATGCTTTTAATGTCGTCGACGATTGCGACAAGGAGGGAGACCCTAGAGTTTTCCAGCAACTCATCGACATGATACATGTGGATGCCCCCTCATCAATAATTATTCTATGAATAGTTTTGTTGAGGGCTTTCACTTGAATGAGGAAAGCTAGTTGAGCTGGTAACTGAGGGTCGTATCCTTTTTGATTAAAAGATACAAGATTAGAATTTTTTGGGTCAATCCCACCTATTGCTGATAATAAAGCCTTCTTTTGGGAGGGGCAATTTTGTAGTACCTCAATAGTCCACATCGTGGAGGGAAATTGGGCTAAATCCTCCACTATATTATAGTGTTGTGCTGCTCTGGCACGAGGATTAAATGACGATTTGTGTACTACGCCCTTTGGCAGTTTTATCGTTAATTCAGGAATGGTGGGTGGCACAACTTCGGTCGAAGTTGTTGTTGAACTACTAGGCAGATCATTATTCTTGTTTTTCAACATTTGTGGATTCCTGTAATCTTTACTCCTTTTCGACATCAGAGTATCATTCAGTTGCATTGAAACTGACAACATTAGCACTTGGTATGGGGAAGCATTTTCGCTAGCAACCAGATTTGTTCCTGGGTGCAGAAACGGATCAATCAATACAGCCGAGGTTCTTGAACTTTTGAAGGATTTTCTAAGTTCATCTTTATATGGACAATCTCTGGTCCAGTGATCCTCGTCACATATATTTCATGGACGTTTTGGATTCCTATCTCCAGAAGGGTTTGCAGAAGATTTTTTAGGAGATGAGTCCCCCTGGTTTTTCTTCTTCCCTTGCTTTTTCTTCTTTCCTCCCAGTTGCTTGGGTTCTTTTCCTTTGTCTGTCGACATAGCATTTACTTCTGAGGCTAGAAGTTCCTCATTTGTGTTTTGACTCGAAACCGTGCGGGCCTTTTTCGATGTAGCCTTTATGGTTTTAGTGCTTGTCGTACCTATCACACCATCGACGGCATGAGAGTCTTTGTTTGATTTAGGAGGCGGAGGAACAGAAAATTCTGGTCTAGGAGCATCAGGCATTGTATCTTAGACCATGCGAGACAGAGTATAAATCGAGTCTAGATATTGTGCACGAGAAATAACTTTCTCTTCAATGATGACTCCTCCCTTTGCCACATCTTCTGTAATAGCAGGTAATAGTGACTTAATAAACCATTCAACCAATAGTTGATCAGAAACATACGTTTTTACCATTCTATGACAACATCGCCATTCATGAATATGATAAGATATGTGACTGGTCTTCGTTTGTTTGAAATTGGTAAGTAGCTCAGTTCCTGTTTCATACCTTATGGGTAACTGAAAATGGGTTAAAATGGTTGTGGCTAGGGTACTGAAGTTATCAAACTAAGCTCTAGGAAACTCGATATACCACTTTGCTACTGGACCAGTTAGTGTTCGCTGAAAGAGGCGAAGCCTGATTGAATCATAATTGGGAGTGTTTGATGGACACCATAGATGAAAGGTCATCACATGATTCGATGGGTCTTCACCCAGATTTCCATTAAATTTAGGAATATCAGATGGAATTTTATGCAGAATCGTCGGCCACCACGGGGCATAGGAAATTAGATTGTTCGTTAGTCGATTTAGATCTGGTAACTCTAAAGTTGCCACAAAAGGAAACTATTGATTCAGGCTTGGCTGAGCATACCGACGATAAGATGGAATCGCTTGAGCAGTTGGTCTTTTCATACCAGCATAATGCATTTGATGTTGGTAACTTTGGTAAGGTTGATGGGCATAACCATTATGATATGGTTGATATGGCTGCCCATTACATGCAAAAACTTGTTGCTCATATCCTTGGTGAGCTTGCTGGAATTACGGTTGTTGGTATTGCACCAGCCATGGTTGTGAAGCCATGGGCTGTTGTCGAGTACTGACTGTTTGACCAATATGGGGTTGGCGTTCCCCGTTTGAACCTATGCCATTCCACTAGTTGGTGATTGTGGTTGTGTCGTAGGTACAAGAGGTTGTTGCATTATAACCTGAGAAACTTGAGGTTGGCATACGACTGGAAATGCTTGTACTTGTGATACTGCCACAATAGCCAGCGTAGTGGAGATATTTATCATAGGTAAACTTTTTTGTATTGAGCATACAACTCTCGGTTGTTGAGGCAGGATTGGCACCCAACCGCTAGTTGTAATTCCAGCATAACCTAAATTTTGTTGTGAACTCACACATGGTTTTCCTTTCGAAGAAGGAAATGAAAGGGTATACGGCCCTCCATACGACGGTAATCCAGTACTAAAAGGAATGATTTGCGTTTGGGGACCAGTTTGCCCAAATTGACACTATGAAGGATCAATTTGTCGAGAATCAACGTAAGAGATTCCAAATACAATTCCAGACAAACAAACAGGAACAGTCCATACTATCGAAACAGCCCCTGGATGGACTCCATCCAGCAATTGAGAGCTGGTTGGGACAGATGGCATGCCGGTGAACATTGTCGGAGTAACAACGGGAGCTTCTGCTGCTGCTGTGTTGGGTAACACAATCCTTGATGTCGACGGTTGTTCAGACATATTAAGCCTATCCAAAAGATTCCTTAGCTATTCTTCAGGAAATTCCGATGGTGGGTGAATATCTTCTAATGAAGAAGGATACAGGGTGATCCTAGCTCCAAGTTGCATTGGAGTGTTAGATGAAGGATCTTCCACAATCTCTTCTATGGCAATCAATCGAGGAGGAAGAGGCAGACTATCAGGTCCATAAAATATTTCTGGTGTTGAAGAAGATATAAGTTCTACAGCAGCAGATGGTTTGGGAGTAACACCTTCCGAATCAGCTATAGATGGAGGTGGCTCAGGAATAGAAGTGTTCACCGTCGCACTAGGATCAGTTGTAATGTCCTTTTGTTGCTGCAGATTTTCTTCTGTAGAGGCAGGGATACCAGAAATGTTCGGAGTAACCGAAGTCTCTGAGGATGTCAGAGTGCTTGCTCCAACCAACCTAGGGGACTTTGACCCAGTTAAACGAGTTTGCTTTGTATAGAATGGTTTCGCTTCTGGAGTCAATGACGGTTGACTCGTAAGTCTTTGCGAACGACGGGGTTTTGATTGACTTTCTTCCACGATTGCAGATTACTTGATCAACTCAAAATAAAACGGGAAAATGTTTTCTAATTAAATGAATTTTAGACGCTTTTACACAACTTGTTTTTTTCAATTTTTAAGAGTCAAGAAAAAACAAAAGACGACTCTAGTTGCCTTCTATTTTTAATGACTCTGAAGTGACAAGTGCTCAGATGGACCTTTTCCTTTAAGGAGTTTGAAAAGGAGAAAAATAGACTTCTCTGGAAATATAGGCAAAGGGGATTAGCAAACCAATTCCAAAACTATAGAATACTTTTTACGGTACGACAGTCAATCTTCCCGAATGCTGTGTTCAGTGCATTGCGACCGATAGGGTGGTAGACACGACTTCCTAAGGATAAAGGATGCAGCCTATTGTGGTCTCCCAATATATACTCAACGATATGTGAGAGCACAAGTTCGTATTGGCACTTGTCGTCTCAGAGTGGAGGAATCACCCAACCAACAATGAAAACAATAGTTACCAGGCTTTACGACATCGGAATACGTCTCTAGCCTAGACCTCTAGATGTTGTGCGTTAGGTTCTAAAGCGTTGTTAGATTCATTAAATTTATTTTAAGTTGATCTTATTTAAAAATTTTCCTTTCAGGTTCACCATGTGATGTGTATACAATTCCTAAAATGCAGTCTAAGATGATAAACAACTGTTTAATCTTCTTTTAGCAATGAAAATCCTAGCTACTAAGGAAATAAAGTTGAGAATCTTTCAACAAAGAGCATAGAGCACACACTAAATGCACCATCCTAAATCAAACCAAGCAGTATAAATGAAATTGCACATGCATGTATTTGCTTTCAGCCTTCTTAATGTATGAATGATGATAAGAAAGCTAAGTGAAAATTTGAATTATTTTCAAAGCGATAATACTCAACAAATTTCTTTTCAAAATGAAGTGAAGGTAAGAGAGACACTTTGCGATTTCGAAATGAAAATTGCTTTTCAACACTTTAAAAACTACTAATTTAAATCATATACAATAGTAACTGTATAATCAACTATCAAGAACAATGGGATTGTCTTCTATGACTAAAAATGACAACTACGACACTTTCAGATCGAGAAACGATAGTTCGACTATGCTACTTCTTTGCAAAAGAGAACTGAAAATGGCGCACAATACATAAAAACACTTACAGTTCTTTCCACTATAGATGCGGAATGATGTAAGAGAAGCGGGTTTTCACAGAGATATACTGACCACAGACAGCAAAACTCCTGAATAGAAATGAAAACAGTGAAGGAAAAACCAAAGTCTGAAGGTAAATTTAACCTTCCCTGACCATCGCACCTGTCACATATTGAATTCAGTATGCAACGCACCTATTGCACTTGGGAAGTGCGATGCTTAAAGACTTCCTTGAAGGCAGGGTGCAATGGTACTAGTGTGAGACTTTAAACGAGTTTTTACTCACAATTTGCAATTTAGTTCAGGGATTTAGGCTGAGTAAGTGATGTTCAGTATATGTAAATCACAGGGGTTGATCTAAGGAGGTTAATAGAGGCACCACTTAGGGAAATTAGAACATTTGCAGATTGATTGTTTAATTCATAAACAAAACCCGGAGATAGACTGAAGTAGCATTGATCTACTTTGCATTTGTATAACAAATGCAGTTCAAAGGCTAGCTGGCTTGACTTCAGGCTCCGTCTGTAAGTTTATAAAAGAAACAAAGATAGACTAACAAGAAACATATTCACTCCCCAGTGGAGTCGTCATTTTGTTACCGGGAATAGTGTCCACTCGGAGCTGCTATTCCCACTAAGACTGGTATCTATCTTAGAAACAAACAAGTAAAGTCTACTTTCGCTTTTCTTTATGAAAATAGATAAGAGTGGAACAAAGGACACCAACCTTAGTCTTGCGCTTGGTTCCTTATTTGATTCCTCTCCTTCCTGATAGATCCTTGCCGCTTCTTATTCATCTACCCAGCTTCAAAGAGCACCTATGGAATCAAAGAAACATACTACTATCGAAGAACAGAGATTTATATTCATAAATAACACAGGACCAGATATGTGTTAACCATACAAATGCATATAAACAAACATACAAGAATATGGAGGAAAACTTGAATAGATTTATTAAGATCAAGAGTATCAAGAGGATTACAACCATATGTTCTGACCCAGCATCATCCTCCAGCAAGAAAGCCCTTCTTCACCTCAAGTAAAGCTTAGACCACCCAACACTATGAAGTTTCACCAGAAAACCAAAACAACACTTCTCTACAAGATACAAAATTCTAGCCTTTGGATCTCTGTGATGAGGGATCCATATATAGATGATTGTAGGGGGTGAGTCATCTTCTGGGGTCTTGATTAGTGTCCTCTCTCTGATAGTTCTTGATTCCACTTGGAGACTGATGATCTCTTACTCATCCCTGGTCGAAAACAGAGAGGCAAGTGTCAGAGGGGAAGCTTCTGGAAGATTCCATGATCTTCCACCTCGTAAATTGTCCCTGCCATTTGTCCATTCCCGACCATCGCACCCTACAGAGGGGACGTTCAGTATGTATCACACCCTCTACACGGGGAAAGTGATATGCATTGCACCTTCTCCACTGGGTATTCAGTATGGTCCAGTTTTGACCATTTCTGAGCAACTTTTAGTGGAGAAATTCTGGGAGATGATGTAATTAGCTGGCCATGTTCCTTTATGCAGTGAAGCAACACTTTTAGGGACTTAGGATCTCTCAGTTTATGGACATTTATGGTTGGGGTTGAAGTGCCCAAAAATGTCTATAACAATCCCAAAACTAAAGCTACGAGCTTGATTTTTCATTATGTTCCTTTCAATGTTATAATACATATTTATACATGCTGAAGCATCCAATACCATAGGCCGAAAACCATTGCGTCCAATACCATGGACTGAAAACCATCACGTCAAAAAAACATGTGCGAAAATCATGCACAAAACCATAGGTGGGTCCGCCCAACCTAACATAGGGTCCAAAACCAAAATTTTTTGGGCACTACCCCGGACCCCATAAAGTGGGGTTACGGGTACACCTTAAACCCCCTGTGACCCCCCCTCTAACCCCTGGTTAGCTACGTGGGTTAGTCGTGGAAAGAATATAACACAACCCAACACAATTGTCCAATGGAAACTAGATACACAAAGAATAGTTCTATTCTAACACCTGTGAAGGGAACACATAGATGTTACCAGTCCCCCTCTATGGGATGGGTTCTTGGCTATCCTCAAACGTCTTCAGCTTATGTAGAGCCTCTCTCCTCTATAATGTGTAAACCCAACAAAAATATGGTGCGCAACAATGAAAATAATCAGAGTTACAACAGTGAGTGCAACAATGAAAATATCAAAAGTGAATAATGAATGGAAAACCCTTCTATTTATAACAAAATATTGAGTTATCCTCGAATAATGAGCAATAATAAAATATTATTGATCCCATTCTTGGAATAATAATTTGGAATATTTTATTATATAATGGTTCGGAGGGAAAAAGTATTTAAACTTTTATTTTGAAATAATAAATAAATAAATGATTTATTTATCATCTCAAAAAATTAGTTAAGGAATAATAAAAAAATAATGATTTATCTAATTATTCCTAAGGTATTTAGTCAAATTTGACAAAGAATAATAATTAATTAATGATTAATTAATTATTCTTAGAGAAAAATAAGATAGTGAATGATTTATCTGTTTATTTTTCATGATTGGGTCAAATATGACAATGAATAATAACTGAACAATGGTTTAATTAATTATTCCTAGAAGAAAATGAAATAAATAATGATTTAGTTATTTATTCTTCATGGGTTTAACTATAAATTACTTAACAAAGGTGGTTTATTAAGTAATTTATCACAATGAAAGCAATTTTACTATGGTAAAATTGACTTTACATGGTGTACTTTGATCCATCTAGTAAACTAGGCTAGATGATCAATTTTTTGGTGATAACACCTACCTAAGCCTAACTATCTAGCTTAAAACCCTTTACAACTTAGTTATCTATTGGATGTGATTTCATAGAGAGAGCCCTCTCTGGTTTGGTAGCACTAGCTACCAAACTAAAAGGTTTGTCTATGGTTACCTCTGCCGATTCCTCTCAGCTTGGGACAATGTGGGGGATAACAATTTTATCAATGGTTTGAAGTAGGTTTATTCTTCCTCTTCTTCAGTAGGAACTTCCAACTCTTGAGCTAGAAGTTGTTCTCAAGTTGTAGGAAAATTATTCCTATTGTTGGGGATATGGGATCTTCTTCTAGTATGGCTTCTGTTGATGAGGTTGGTGAATCTCTAGGTTGGATTTCAGATCTTAATACCTTAGGAAGTTTATGTTTTCCTACTATGGATGGAATTGAAGTTTGCGTGGGTGGTGTTGCACTACAATGTCATGGTGGGGTAAGTGATGTTGTTGGAATTAAGCTCTTTCATCCACCTACAAATATACCCCTAGAGTCTATTTCCCAATGCATATCATGTTTTTTTTTATATTTTTTATCCAAAATAAATTAAGACTTCTATTTACACCTCCCTGACAACGGCCCCAAATTGTTTGTCAATTTAATTGTCTTAAATTGATTATATAAATTATCGATTGGAGTTGGTAAACTTGTGAAGTGAAAATGCAAAATATATTCTAGAGGCCTATCTATTAAGTTGGATTTATTAATTGATTGAGTTATTGGGAATGCATTTTTATATTTTGTATTCTTATTTTAAAAATCAAATTAACATTGTTATCTAGTGAAAATAAAATGATTATGAATCTAAAGAAATATTCCTTTCTTGAAAAATGAAACCATAAAGAACTCACATTCGCAGAATGAAAACTTGTTCAACTCAAACCTGCTGAATGAAAATTGTGTTAACTCACACTTGTTGAATGAAAACTAAACTAACTCACACTTGCTGAATGAAAGTTGAAGTAATTCACACTTGCTGAATGAAAACTAAACTAACTCACACTTGTTGAATGAAAACTAAACAAACTCACACTTGATTAAAGATTGAAAGTTAAATAAAGTAACTACAATCACACCACACTTCTTTTTTAAATTAAACTAAGAAAATTTTTGAATAAATGTGCTCTGAACATAAAGCTAAGAGGAATCTATATACCTAAGTCTATAGAGAGAAACATATTATGTTATGAAGTTGAAATGTTTTTTGATGAAATTCCAAAGAAATCATAAGGAAACCACTAGTATTTTAATGAGTCAAATCAACTGCATAAATCGTAATAGAAGATTGTAATGTTATCATAAGAAAATCAAACTATCAATGGCCATGATTAGTATTCAATGATCAAAAACAGCTAATGAAGAACTTCGCTAGCACTTTTCTAGTCAAAAGAAATATCACTACTGCTATCCAATTCTAAAATCAAACTAAGGATTTGTGAAATTAAACATGTACGAAAATGGTACAACAAATAATAATAAACAGGGAAATCTATAAGTTAAAAACCTCACTGTTTACAGGGGCCCTTGACAAACAGGCGGTCATAATCTCCAAATGAGTAATTAACTATGCATCAATTCTTCAAAGGTGCTTCCATTAAATAAAAACATAGAGTTTTAAAATGATTCCAATCGCCATAAATTCATTCACGTCATCCCCTGTTTTGTCTTTCCTTACGATATTTATAAAAACCATTTAATATATGTTTGAGGTTTTCATGCCTACTTTCGGCTAACAAAGTTCTAATTTAATTATTAAAATGAGAAATAGATAATGATTCACTCATGATTTTATATTCGGTAAATAAAATGGTGAGTTGTTTCATCTCAAACTCTCGCTCACTTGCTTCAGCTACATGTTGACTTTTTCCTTTGACTACGTGATTCAATCTTTCTTCTAACGATTTGGTGCTGGTGAAGAGGACGAGATCATTGAGGGGATCAACCTCTTTTTTCCCATATCTCTCTTTCCTTGAATGGCGGCTCGGACCATGTTTAACAATGGAGTTGGCTACAAAAATGGATGTTAGCTGCAGAATTGCATGAATCCAATAGCCAATGCAAAATCTAACTTAATAATAACGAACATTTAGGAAATATGAAAAATAGGATGATTACTACCTTAACTATATCAAAAACTTGAAATTTGATGCCTATGAAGTTAAAATAAATGGTCAAGGAGAAGGAAAATGAGTGAAGAACATTGTCAAGATGAAGCATTCATGAGGCTCTACACACATCATAAAATAGAATTTTAAAGGGACATGTCCAATCCATTCATTCCATATACTCATACACAAAGTTACCCTACAACATCTCATTTTGTTAATATAACATGACCATTGCATTACATATCTGCATCAATTCACAAGATATTTTAGAGATATATCAAAGCGAGGCTCAATCAGGCTAATTCACAATAGAAGAAAAATCAGAGAGGTTGGATATTTGATCTGGTAGAATCTCAACACAAACTGAAATAATATCTCTCTAACTCATTCTCCATAGGCATTTTATAGATTTTCTTCCTTGATCCTGCCTGCTTGATTTGGTGCCCTTTTTCCACTTTGATCCTATCCATTTAATCTGGTCCAATTTGACAAACTATGAATTTCTTGGTCCTTATCATCTTTATTCCTTCAAAATCCAATGTACAAATCCTTATTTTCAGCTTCTGTGAATTCCAAGATAACTGCTCCTAATTTCTTCCTATCACTTCCCTTTTTTTGTTCTCCACTTCTAGCAAGATTGATCACTTACTTTTTTACATGCACTAGCAATTTCTGCGACCCCTTTTTGATCAAAACTTAATAAAAAATTATCCAAAAAAAAGGGACCGACGAGCCTCAACCACAATCCATTGACTCACACTCAATTCAATCTTATGAATTCATAGTCAGCTCTCCTTGTGGTTACGCTACCTCTGCAGACACTTCTTTTGCCTATTATGTTACTTCATCTTCTCCGTTATCTACTTCATTTCCTTCAAATGAAGAACCCAAATTTGGTACTTTCTATAGGACTTGAGTTTTAAAATTAGTATACTCTTTTGTGGAAAATTTCCAAGTAGGAAGAAATGCATCAACTTTATCAACAAACTCAGTAGTAGTAATGATTTTTGGTCTCTTAGGAGAAGCCATAAGGATGGTTTTCCATTCAACATAATCCTAGGAGTTTAGTTTCTTTAAATGTAAGTTGATTTTGTGTTGGAGGCCATAGATCACAGAGTACATATTTGTTGGCATGTGACCCTTATTCAATTTGGTGAATTCACTTCTCTAGTGCTTCAGCCTGACTAAGGAGATCCTACTATTGCTGAATATGAGTAGTGGCTAGTGCTTGTTCAAACAACTATTGAGTTTGTTGTCACAATTGGTAGAAATGATAATTCTTCTTAACAATGTGACCAGGCCAATCCATTTGTACAAAGATTTATTGTGAATCTTTCATTCTTTTCTCAAGATTCCCATAGAATGAAGATCCTTTGGAAATCTCTTGTGTAATCTTTTGAGTGAAATGATCAACTAGATCATGTAGGTTTTAACCCTGTACAGAAATTACCTGGCTACGAATTATAAAACATAGAAAATAAACAATGCGAAAGCATAACACATAAAACACATATACACATAGATTTTTCCCTGGATCCCAAAACTAGGACTACCAGCTTGATTTTTCATTATCTTCGTTTCAAGGTTACAATACATATTTATACATGCCAAAGCATCCAATACCATGGACCAAAAATCATTGCGTCCAAAACCATGTGCAAAAATCATGCACAAAACAATAGGTAGGTTCGCCCAACCTCATATAGGGTCAAAAAACAAAATTTTCTGGGGCGCTGCCCTGAACCCCATATAAGAGGGCTACCTACACCCCAAAAACCCCCTGTGACCCCCCCGCTATGCAATCGACACAACGAAGAGGGGGGGGGGGGGGCTCCACCCCCCCTCTAATCCCCTGGTTAACTACATGGGCTAGTCGTGGAAAGAATATAACACAACCCAACATTATCCCACTTGTTTTCTTATTTCCACAGAGGGCCACAATAGAGCTTATTTATTTATCCAGCCCTACAATGACCATTGTTTCTCTACACCAAGAGAACTTCTTAGAGCTCACAAATTTTGTCAATGCATTTGCAATATTCTTCAAAGTGTTCACCTTTACTAGCAACACCTTTTTCTCTTTTATCATATCCCTCAAAAAGTGATACTGAACATCAATTTGCTTTGTCTTTGAATGATATGCAGGGTTCTTTACCAAGAAAATTGCACTTTGGCTGTCACAGTCTATCGTTATAGCTCCTTGTGTTGGATGTGGAGCATGATTATTCAGAGGTCTTTGTTTTAGTCGGATGTATACCCCAGGAATTTTGTACACCCCTTAATGCGGGGGGGTGCGAGGGGGACTTGTCCCCCCCGTGGGGGTCCGGGGACTAGCGGTCCCCCGGTGGGGGATCAGGGGAAGCACCCCCGAAGCTAAAAACATATGTAAAATTGCCTTGTAAAAGTATAGTAATTTCTAGTCAATCTGGGCCATTCATTAGGTGGATGATTTGACAGTAGAAATTATGTTTAGTTTAGGTTTTTTTGCCCTAGAAGGCAACCCCTCTCTTTGTATGAGGGAATTGTATTGAGTCTGTGTAATTTATGTGTATTCTTCAAGCGAGAGGTAGATAGGTGAGACTGTGAGAGAAAATAGAGGATATTATAGCGGATCTGCTGTAGGTTGTGTCTCTTCATTTTGCTGGATAATAGAAAGGAAGGACTGGCTGTTCGGGTGGACATAGCCCAAACTGGGTGAACCACGTATACTGTGTCTCTATTGTTTTATGTGTTTTCTGTATTTATATTTTTGCAATATTTTATGTGTTCCATTGCTCCGTGATATATGATTTTCTAACAACTGGTATCAGAGCCGAAGGTCTATTTGGCTGATAAACTCATAGGAAACAAGGGTTCCTCATTCGAGTGGGAGCAATGGGGGAAGATGATAAGTTTAGGGTCGAGAAATTTAACGGCCAAAACTTGTCGCTGTGGAAGATGCAAATGGAAGATTGTCTGTATCAGAAAGATCTATACCTACCATTGGGCGGAAAAACAAAGATGCTGATGGGTATGACAGATCAAGAATGGAACCTTCTTGATAGAAAGGCACTCAGAACAGTATGGTTGTGCCTCACAATGTCGGTCTCCTTCAACATTTCGAAGGAAACAACGACAGAGGGTTTGATTAAGGCGTTGGAGAAGCTATGTGAAAAACTCTCGGCCTCAAACAAGGTATTTCTTATGAAACGATTATTTAATATTAAGACGTAGGAAGGTGGATCTGTTGCAGACAATTTAAATGATTTTAATACTGTTACAAGTCAGTTATGTTCTGTAGGGGTAAACTTTGATGATGAAGTTAGAGCTCTGTTATTCTTGTGCTCATTACCAGAAAGTTGGAATGGTTTAGTAATAGCCATTAGTAACTCTGTTTCTGTATCTAGTACTTTAAAGTTTGATGATGTTTTCGGTGCCATCCTTAGCAAGGAAATGCGATCGAAAAGCTCCGGTGAGACATCGTGTAATGCTTTGAGAGCAAATTCTAGGGGAAGAAAAATTGAAAGAAGAAAGCGCTAAGGATATCGCAGTAAATCAAGGAAAGGCGGATCCAAGTCTAGATCGGGGATAGTGTGCTAGAAATGTGGAAAGAAAGGACACCTAAACAAAGACTATAGATCTCGAAAGGGAAAAGAAGGAGATTCACAGCAAGAAAACAATCATGAAGCAAATGTGACAGGTGAGGTGTTACAAGATGCTTTGATTCTTTCTTTCGAAAATATTATTGATTCCTGGGTGGTAGATTCAGGGGCCTCATTCCATGCCACACCTGATAAGAAATACTTTCATGACTATGTTCAAGGAGATTTTGGACAAGTTCGTTTGGGTGATGATAAACCCTGTAAAATTGTTGGAATGGGTAAGGTTCTTGTAAAACAGCAGAATGGAAACCAATGGCTACTAAAGGAGGTAAGGCATGTTCCAGATCTAAAGAAAAATCTGATTTCAACAGGGCAGTTAGGCGGTGAAGGTTGTGTGACAACTTTCACATATAAAGCATGTAAGGTCACCAAAGGAGCCCTGGTAATAGAAAAAGGTGCAAAGGATGGTACATTGTATTTATGCAATGGTATTTCTAACTCTATTAATGCTTTAACTTCCAAAGGAGCAGATGTAGAATTATGGCATCATAGGCTTGGACACATGAGTGGAAAGGGGATGAAGATTCTTCACTCAAGTAATTTGTTACCACGTTTGAAGAATGTTGATTTGGACTTCTGTGAGAATTGCATTTATGGAAAACATAAGAGAGTCAGATTTCTCAGAGTTGGGAAATAAAAGAAGAGCGAAAAATTAGAGCTTGTGCATACAGATGTATGGGGACCTGCTCAGGTATCATCTCTTGGTGGCTCTCATTATTATGTTACTTTTATTGATGATGCAATTAAAAAAACTTGGATTTATTGTATTAAGAATAAATATGATGTATTTGATACTTTCAAGAAATGGAAAGCTTTGGTTGAGATTGAGATAGGAAAGAAATTCAAGTGTCTTAGATCAGACAATGGAGGTGAATATTGCAACAAAGATCTTGATAGGTATTGTTCAGAGCATGGAATTCAAAAAGAGAATACAGTTCCAAGAACACCACAATAAAATGGTGTGTCAGAAAGGATGAACAGACCAATCATGGAGCGTGCAAGGTGCATGAGATTGCATGCAGGATTGCCTTTACAGTTTTGGGAAGATGTTGTAGATACTGTTGTTTATCTAATAAACAGAAGGCCTTAAATTTCTTTGGATTGTGGTGTTCCAAAGGAAGCATGGATAGGTAAAAGAGTAAACTACTCTTTTTTAAAGCCTTTTGGTTGTGAGGCCTTTATCCATATTGATAAAGAAAGTAGAACAAAGCTTGAGGCAAAGTCAAAGAAATGTACCTTTATTGTATATGGTGTTAATGATTTTGGTTATCGCTTATATGATTATGAAAATCACAAAATCATTAGGAGCATAGATGTAATATTCAATGAAAAGGTCTTGTATAAGAATCAGTTGCAGGAAAAGAAACAAGAAAAGGAAAACAAGGATATGCAAGTTCTTGATGAAATCACTGAAAAAGTAAGGTGCCTGAAAATAATAATAATCAACAACCACAACAAAAACAACCACCACAATAGCAACAGGCACCCCAAACACCTGAAAGTGGTGTTAGAAGATCTACTAGGATAAGTAGACCCCCTGAACAATACTCTCCTTCTTTATATTATTTATTGTTGACTGATTCTGTTGAACCCAAATGTTATGAAGAAGCAATGCATGTTGAAAGCAGGAAGAAGTGGGAAGTAGCCATGGAAGAAGAGATGGACTCCTTAATGCATGACCAAACTTGGGCCTTAGTCAGGTTGCCTACAAGAAAAACTACATTGAAGAATAAATGGGTTTACAGGCTGAAGGAAGAAGATGGAGGAAAAGAGAGGTACAAAGTTAGACTTGTGGTGAAGGGGCTTGTACAGAAGAAAGGTATTGATTTTGATGAAATATTTTCTCCTGTTGTTAAAATGACTTCAATCAGAGCTATTTTAAGTCTAGTAGCAGTTGAAGATTTGCATCTTGAGTAGTTAGATGTAAAGATAGACTTTCTCCATGGGGATTTGGAGGAAGAGATATATATGTAGCAGCCACAAGGATATGAAGTGAAAGGGAAGGATAAACTAGTGTGCAAGTTGAAGAAGAGCTTGTATGGCTTAAAACAGGCTCCAAGGCAGTGGTATCTAAAATTTGACTAGTTTATGTCTGAATAAGGTTATACTAGATGTCCCTCTGATCATTGTGTTTATTTGAAAAAGAAAAATGATGGAAGCTATATTATATTTTTATTGTATATAAATGACATGCTTATTGCAGGGTCTAACATGCAGGAAGTAAATGTGCTCAAAAGAAAATTGGCAAATTCATTTGAAATGAAGGATTTGGGAGATGCAAAACAAATCCTTGGTATGAGAATCACTAGAGATAGGAAAAATAGCAAATTAACATTGTCTCAGAATGAGTACATACAAAAGGTGTTGAAAATGTTTAATATGCAAAATGCAAAACCAGTTAGTACACCTTTTGCTAGCCATTTCAAACTTCGTGAGGAAATGTGCTTAAAGACCCAAGAAGACATGGATTATATGTCTAAAGTTCCATATGCATCAGCAGTCGGAAGCTTAATGTACGAAATGGTCTGCACAAGGCCTGATATTACACATGCAGTGGGAGTTGTAATCGGGTACATGAACAATCCAGGAAAGGAACATTGGATGGTAGTGAAATGGATTCTCAGATATTTGAAAGGTACCACAGATCAAGCATTATGCTTTGGCGGTTCAAAAATTTCTCTACAGGGATATGTTGATGCAGATATGGTAGGTGACAGAGATAACATGAGGAGCACTACATGATATGTATTTACTGTTGGTGCAACAAATGTCAGTTGGGTTTCAAAAATCCAAAGTGTTGTTGCCTTTCAACAACAGAAGCAGAGTATGTTGCTGCTAGAAAGTCTAGTAAAGAAATGATTTGATTACAAAGGTTTATGGGTGAATTGGATAAGGAGCATGATATGGGCACATTTAACAGTGATAGCCAAAGTGCCATTCATCTTGCGAAGAACTCAGAATTTCATTCTAGGACTAAACACATATAGCTCAAGTACCATTTCATACGATCAGTGTTGGAAGATGGAGAGTTGAAGCTGGAAAATATACACACTAGCCAAAATCCTGCAGATATGCTAACAAAAGTTGTAACCAGGGAGAAACTGAGAATATGCTCAGTTTCAATTGGCCTTCAAGGATGATGATGAAGATGAGAAATAGCCAGGTCCAAAGAGGAGTCATTGTCCAACAAATGAAGCAGTGATGGAGTTGCTACAATAATTCTCCAAGTGGGAGATTGTTGGATGTGGAGCATGATTATTCATAGGTCTTTGTTCCAGTCGGATGTATACCCTAGGAAGTCTGTACACCCCTCCATGCGGGGGCGGGGGGGGTGCGGGATGGACTTGTCCCCCTCGTGGAGGTCTAGGGGGTCGATTCCCCCTTGATGGGGGTTTCAGGGGCTAGTAGTCCCCCAATGGGGGCTAAGGGGCAGTGCCCCCGAAGCTAAAAATAGATGTAAAATTGCCTCGTAAAAGTATAGTAATTTCTAGTCAATCTAGGCCGTTCATTAGGCAGATGATCTGACGGTAGAACTTATGTTTAGTTTAGTTTTTTTTTTCCCTAGAAGGCAACCCCTCTCTTTGTATGAGGGCATTGTATTGACTCTGTGTAATATATGTGTATTCTCCGAGCAAGAAGAAAAGAGGTGAGACTGTGAAAGAAAATAGAGGATATTACAATGGATCTGTTGTAGGTTGTGTCTCTTCATTTTGCTGGATAATAGAAAGGAAGGACTAGTTTTTCGGGGTGGACATAGCCCAAACTAGGTGAACCATGTATATCTGTGTCTCTCTTGTTTTATGTGTCTTTTGTGTTTATATTTCTGCAATATTTTATGTGTTCCATTGCTCCATAATATATAATTTTCTAACACCTTGTACTAACCCCATACTTGAACACAATATTTGCAACCAAACTAACTCCTTGCTTGCATGAGTGGCTGCCATGTATTTTGCCTTTGTAGTTGATAGTGCCACTATAGATTGTTTCTTACTCATCCAACTAACTGAACCTCCAAATTGGTTAAACTCATACACACTTGTAGATGTTCTCTGATCCAGATCTCCAGCCCAGTTTGCATCAACAATGCCACGAATATCCAACACTCTGTCCAATCATGGTCTTCATTGGTAGCACAAACCATAATCACTAGTGCCATGCAAATATCTGAAAACCCGCTTCACCGTTGTCCAGTACTCTTTCCCTGGTTTTGACATAAACCTACTCAATACTCCCACTGTATGTGCAATGTGGTCTAGTACAAACTATTTCATACATCAGGCTATCAACTGCACTTGCATATGGAGCACGGGACATTTCCTCTTCCTCTTCTTGTTTCTTGGGATATTATTAAGCAGATAACCTCACACCTATAGGAATAAGAACCTTCACTGGTTTACTATCCTGCATATTAAACCTCTGTGGTATTGTCTTGACATACTTCCTCTGGTTTAACCGGAGCTTCCACTTTGCCCAGTCCCTTTTAATTTCCATGCCCAAAATATAGTTTGCAACACCAAGATCTTTCATGTTGAATTTGGAGGACAATTGGGTCTTCAAATGTAGGATAATTTCTTTGTAATTTCCAACTAGCAACATATCATCCACATACAAGACCAGATAAATAACATAGTCACCAATTAATTTAAAATACACATAGTGATCTCCTTCGCTTCTGGTGAAGCCAAGTCCCCATATAAATGTATCAAATTTCTGATACCACATCCTTGGCGACTGTTTTAACCCATACAAAGACTTATTTAACTTGCATACCATTTCTTTCTTACCCTTCATGGCAAAACCTTTACGGTTTCTTCATGTAGATCTCCTCTTCCAGATCCCTGTGAAGAAATGTTATCTTCACATCCATCTGTTCTACCTCAAAATCAAAAGAAGCAACAAAAGATAAAATTAATATAATAGAAGCTACCTTGGCAACAGGAGAAAAAATATCACCAAAATCAATTCCCGAAACCTAGGAATAACCTTTTTCTACCAACCGAGCTTTGTATTTCTCCACCTTTCCTTCTGCATTTGTCTTCTTTTTGAAACACCCATTTGCTGCCAATGGGTTTCCTTCCAACCAGCAACTCCACCAGATCCCAAGCCTCATTTTGTGCAAATATGCCATTTCATCAACCATGGCCTCTTTCCAGAGTTTTCCATCCTTTGAATCTACTGCTTCCTTCACAGCTCTGGGATCATCATCAATAACAAATAAGCAAAATTTGAATAGAAAGCAGATGGACTATAGCTTTCCAGCTTTCTTCTTTCTTGAACTGATCTTCTCACACCCGGAGTTTGTGGCTCTTCATCTTCTAATTCCTCATTTGTTGTAGAGCCTGATTCTTCCTCCTTAAGCTCAAACTCTATCTTCTCAAGTTCCTTTGGTTGGACTTCATGTTCATTAACATCTTTCACCTCTCTGAACACCACATCTCAACTGTACACAACCTTCCTTGTTACTGGGTTCCAAAGCTTATAACCCTTTAAACCATCCTTATACCCGATAAATATGCACCTTTTAGATTTACTATCAAACTTGGTTCTTTTCTCCTTTGGAACATGTAAAATGAATCACATCCAAATACCCTCAAATGTGAAAGAGAGGGTTTCTTACCAATCCATACCTCTTGTGGAGTCTTATCCTCCAACGCTGATGAAGGTGATCTGTTGACCAGGGAACATGTTGTCACCACCGTTTCTGCCCAGAATTCTTGTCCTAACTCGGCACCACTGAGCATGCTTCTTGGCCTTTCCATCAACGTCTTATTCATTATTTCTACAACTACATTTTGCTAAGGTGTGTATGGAGTAGTCTTTTGTCGTGCTATACCACACTTCTTATAGAATTCTTCAAATTCTTTACTAAAAAACTCTCCACCATTATCTGTCCTTAACACCTTTATCTTCTTCTTTGTCTGGTTTTCCACCAGAGTCTTAAATTCTTTAAACCTGTCAAAGAATTTAGATTTCTTCTTAAGGAAATATATCCATGTATTCCTTGAGAAGTCATCTATAAATGATACATAGTACATAGACTTACCTAGTGATGGAACCTTCATAAGGCCAAACACATCACTATGCATAAGTTCTAATATATGTTTTGCCCTCTTACCACCAGAGGGGAAACTCACCTGATTTTGCTTCCCATATACAAAATTTTCATAGAATTCAAAATCTAGAGAGCTATTACTCATACCTTCTACCATATCTTTACCATCAAGTATTCGAAGGCCCTTCCCTCTAATATGTCCAAGCCTTTGATGCCATATCATGGTCTTCTCTCCAAATACCACTAGATTTTCTGCTCCACTTTCAAGAACCACAAAACTATTGCACCCATCAATAACAGTGCTACCTTGCAGCTTGTACGGAGTTCCAATCCGAACTCCCCACATCAATACCAGTGCTCCTTCATCCATTTTGTAGGTATCCTTCTCGAACACTATTTTTACACCTGCGTCATCCAGCTTGCTTACGGAATTCAGATTTCTGGCCAATGCAGGAATATGCAGAACACCTGGAAGTGTTCTAACCCTTCCACCTTGCAACTTAAACTTTACTTTTCCATGACCAATGATTCTAGCCTTCCTATCATCCCCCAAGAATACATCACCACCATCATATTTCTCATACTCGCAAAACCATTCTCTATGGGGAGTGAAGTGAAAGGATGCACCTAATTCAATCAACCATGCCTCATGATCTACATGTGTATTTGAAGAAGCCAAGTACACATCGCCACCTTCATCTGAGGTGGTTTTCACCTCTGTAGAAGGAGCATCATCAGATCCCTTTCCTTTTTCAGGAGCTTTAGATTTACAATCCATTTTGTGGTGCCCTTCCTTTCCGCATTTTTAGCACACCACCTTTACAGGTTTTCCTAGAGATTTAGATCTCCCTCTAGATTTAGATCTCCCACTCAATGACTTATTTTTGTTTCTATTCTAGGACTGTGCTCATAAAGAAAAGGCATCACCATTATGGCTCTCCATATTTTTCCATCTCATCTCCTCCATCAACAAGGATGAGACTATTTCATCAAACTGCAAGGCAGTTTCATTGTTACCTGTTGCAATAACTAGACTATCCCATGAATCTGGTAGAGAAAACAACAAACTGATGCACTTATCTTCATCTGAAATTTTAATATCAACAAATAATAACTAACTTACCATAGTAGTAAATGCGTTTAGATGTTCTATCACCAAGTATCCATCTTTCATCCTCAGGTTATACATCTTTTTCTGTAGGAACAGTTTATTCACCAGAGACTTAGATTGGTACAATGTCCCTAGCTTGTCCCACAAAGACTTCACCGTAGCTTCCCCTAATACATTCAGCAATACTGAATCTGAGACACAAATTCGTATTGTTCTCTTAGCCTTCCGATCCAACTTCTTCCATTATGCATCAGACACTCCCGTTGGTTTAGTACCTGGATCTACCACAACTCATTGATCTTTATCCATGAACAAATCCTCCATCTTGAGTTTCCATGACTCCAAACTCTGACCATTAAATTTCTCGATCTGTATCTTTCCACTACTTGCCATCTTCTTTCACCACCAAAATCAATCCCGTAGATCTCCCACTGAACAGGGTCTACCACAAGCCCAAGAAAAACCCCTCAATAACAGAGGTGTCCCCTTGAAGTCAAAGCAGCTCTAATACCAAATGTAGGTTTTAACCCCGTACAGAAATTACCTACATACGAATTCTAAAACACAAAAAATAAACAATGCGAGAGCATAACACATAAAACACATATACCTAGAGATTTCCCCTGGATTCCAAAACTGAGACTACAAGCTTGATTTTTCATTATGTTCCTTTCAATGTTAAAATACATATTTATACATGCCAAAGCATCCAATACCATGGACCGAAAACCATCACGTCCAAAACCATGGACCAAAAATCATCGCATCCAAAACCATTTGTGAAAGTCATGCACAAAACCATAGGTAGGTCCACCTAACCTAATATAGGGTCCGAAAACAAAATTTTCCAGGGTGATGCCCCAGACCCCATAGAAGGGGGCTACTTTCACCCCTCAAACCCCCTATGACCCCCCCGCTACGCAATCAGTGCAACGAAGGGGGGGGGGCAGACCCCCGGTTAACTATGTGTGCTAGTCATGGAAAGAATATAACACAACCCAACAAATCAGGGAGTAATCTGCAAAGTTCAACAACTTTTTTTCAAAAATCTCTATTAGTGGCAACTATCTCTTTGCAAGAAACTTCAATGAAGTGATAATAGCCAGTTGGTTGACATATAAATAAGTCCTCTAGAGGATTAGGCACAAACATGATAATGGTTGGCCACTTTTACTAGAATCGGAACTAATATATTCAATATGTTTCTCTAACTTCTCCTTTTTTCCTCGCAATTGGTCTCGCTCCTCAGCCACGATGATGAGTTGCTACTATTGTTGATCATAAGAATAGATTAGTGCATTATGGTGATATTCCAATTGAAATGAAATAGTTTTGAAGATGAAATAACTAGGATGAAAACCAATTCTGAAGATAATTTGTAGCAAAAATATCAGGTAAAGGGAATCAAGACTATAGAGGCTAACCACTAGCAATAAATTTTTTAGTCTATCCTTGAGGTGAAGTTTCCCGCTCTTAAGCTTGTTCCTTCTTGAATTCATCTTGAATCCAGGAAACAATACTTGACAGAAAAAGAGGAATGACATCTTGATATTGTGTAACTAAATATTAAACTTCTTGACATTGACTTGGATCTCAAGTAAACACAACAACCTAAGCCACTGAAATAACTATACTATGTTGCTATTGTAGCCTAAATGAAGATTGCATAAGTGGCATTGTGACTACCTCTGTGTGCGATTCAAGTTCAATTGTGGTCTACTGCATGGTATCCTTGAAAGAGGACTCAATATCCATCCCTATAGTATCTCCAACAATATTTCTAGGGCCAGGGATATCAAAAATAGTTCCAGATTGTGATGCATTATGTGAAGACAAACTAGGGGAATTTTTGGATGGATAGGAGAATAATTCTAGTGTTCCTCATCTATTTTAGTTCCCTCAATAGGGTCTTTAGGCTCATCATTACTGAGGTTAACAGTATGAGAAATTTGGACATTAGGGCTAGTTTGGGAAAAAAGTCGAATGAAAGCAAAGGCATCAATGGTTGAAGGAGCAGTAAAAAAAGCTATAGTTGGAGCAGAAAAATAGGACTCATAGCAAAAAAATGTACTAATGGTGACTTAAAAGGCTCACCAACAAAAGGAATGACACTAGGAGTCTCCAAAGTAGAAACAATATAACTTATTATAGAATTGACCTCAGACACAATATGTTGGACAAAATAGATGCATTCTAGAGCTTCTTCGGCATTAGTTGGAGATCTTGACTAAAGTTAGTTGTTCATCTTTTAGAAGGTTACAAAACATCTGTAGAGGAACAACGAGGTAGCATTACATCTAGAGAATAAACAATATCACTCTCATTGTGCATGCATTGAACTCCATGCCAAGAGAGAACCTCATTATGGAAAATTTTTCTAATGACATAATAGGGAAGTGCCTGCATCTTGAATGTATCAAGGTTGGTAATTTTAGGATGTAAGTAAGTATGAAAATGACCTATCCCAACCAAATTTGATGGGCATATTTATCTAGAATCAACTTTGGCACCCTAGTCAATGTTTTTGTAGCATGCACCATTTTAGTATATTATTTTTCAAAAGATTGTTAATTAATTGGTCTATTAGGATAATCAATAAAAGTTTTACATGGAGCATAGGAATGAGAAATGGGTTCATCTTTGACAACTTCAACTAGGTACCTACCTTCAGGCATACACCTCTTCATCATATCAAAGGAAATAACTAAATATCCATTGATAGAATAGGTTTCTCGCTTAAAGGCATCCTCGCATGATTCAAACAACTCATTAAAAATATAGCTACACTAATTTAATGAATCTCCACCATCATAGGCTTCGACGATAGAAATAAGAGCTAGGGTACACCCATCTTTGGTGTATTGCAGCATCAGTTTTCCTACAATTATATGACATGAAAATTTTATGCTGGGAATGTTGATCATATCAATGATAGCACCTTCACCTTTATGTTGGATGCCCTATTTTGTATACAAATTATCTCCCTTATTTTTGCTCCATTTAGAGACACTCTAGAATGAAAAAGAAACACCAAGACCATATGGTGACAATCTGGTAAGCTTGTAAATATATTCAACAGGGATGGGATATTCTCTATCAAGACATAATGAACCTTCATGAATTTTGTTGATGAGGAAATTGGTGCAGTGCATGACCTCTCCTATGGTTCATAAAACATGAAAATTGCGTAATTTCATTAAAGAAGGCCATTACAAAGGCAAAGATTTAGGTTTTAGCTATGAATTAGCACTACCATCAGGTTTTTCCATAAAACCCATAAATACTGACTTCAGAGCTAGAAATAATACATGGTCAATAAACTCGTTGTCAGCCAAGGTGGCTTTTTCATATTTACCCAAAGTATCTTCCATGGGATTGATAGATCCTGAGAAGCCAGACATAATTGCAGGTTTAGAAAGGTGACCCATAGCAGAAGATTAATGACTCTAAAAAATGTAAATAGGGGGATGATAACAATTTGGAAAACATGGGGACTCGATATAGAATCTAACGTGAAAAATGCTAATGGATGCAAAAACATAATGGATAACTAAAACTACAATGCTTGATCTATATAGAAATAACTTGACAAGATGTAAAATGATTAGACCATTAGCTATTAAATTCAAAAACTTACCAAATCAAATTGAATCCAGATAATAATGATGACTATGACAAAAATCCCCAGAATATGATGTAAAAGAATCGAAAAAGGAAATACCATGATGAAAAGGTAATGGGAAATTATTTGAAAGTCGTAAATTGGAAAATTAAATCAGTAAAAAGTGATTAGTATGGGAAATATTAGCATAATGATTGAAAAGAATGGTATTAATGATTATAAAATTTACAGAAATGACACTTAACATGTACCTCCTATTGTAGCAGCTATAACCAACCTCCAAAATTTTTCCTTCACTTCGTTTTGGAGCTTCCCTACTAAAATCTCAGTAGCTTGTCTTACACTGCCTAGGTACTTTTGCTTTCACTGAGTTTTATCTTTAGCTTCACAACATGTGTTTTCTTACTTGCTTTTCCGTCTAACCACAAGTTGACCCCTTGACTTGGTTGCAGACCAGTTCTAGCACTACCCTGATGATCTGCCCAATACTTGACGGCAACCAACCTTTCTCTTAGGAAATGCGCAGTGCAACCCAGCAGTGATCTTCTGCTCCAAAATTGTACAAACCCAGGTATAAACTTGTCTTCAACTAAGAAACTACGCAGAGCAGTCCAAGCCATCAAATGAGACTTTAGCTTTAGAATTTCACAGAGCTAGATGACAGCCTACCTTTAACCGAGAAATTATACAGACCCTGAGAGGCAACTGAGAGCTGCTAAGCCCAGAAACTACACAAAATCTGTTATGCTCAAAAATTGCTCAGTGCATGAACCAGAGAGTTGCATGGTCCTTCCCAGAAATGCGCAATCTTTCCAAGTAGTGCATGGCAGTTTTTCCAAAAAGTAAGAAGCTAAGAGGAAAAGCATCCCTAGGAAGTAGGGATCTATTATTAGTTTGTTGAAGGTGACACATTATAGTCTTTAAAAGTTTCTGCCAAGTGTCATTGTTGTCCTTGATCTCAAGCATACGCATCATGAAATCCATGTTGCCTAACTCTATGTAATGAAAACCTCTATAGATCACTTATACATTCGATCATCAATCTCTAGCTTATGTAGGAGATCAAGGAGCCTCTGGAGCATTGTCATCACTTTTCAGAGTGAGTTTTGCTTTTAACGCCTTATGCTATTTTTTTTGTCGCCTTTGTTTATTTAGCTTGTGATAGTGTTGTTTCATTCGCTTTGTTGAACGACTGATATCATTTTAACTTGTAGAAGTGTTTCTTCAAGTTATATATTTCCTTTCTCAAGTGTCGCATGAGTTTTCCCATTGTTGCACCAATGGTATGTTGAAAATGGAAACAAGAAATGCTAAAAATAGAATTTCATGATAGATTCCAATTTTTATTTAGTCCCTGAACTAAAATTGTGAATTAAAATTCGAATTTGATCTTAGCAGCTATTTGAAAAATAATTAATTAATTCATCTTGAGTTAGTTAGTTGAGGAAAATCAAACATGAAGTCTATGTGAGGACATGCAACAGTTATTCCTTTGATTGAGGAAATTATTCCTTAATTAAAGTAATCAAGATGAGTTGTACTTTGAGTTGTATTTAGTTAGCTCAGTTAACTGAGTTAAGTCCAGTTAGATTAGTTCCAACAGTTGGAGGAACTGATTGTGAGTTCAGTTAGTTAATGCGTGCATGCATGTAACTACTGCACTTCATATAACTGAATATTCTCTCATAAATAACTCATGCATGTTAGTTTTGTCAGAGACCTAGTTGAGATTAGATGGTGGCACAATGTACTATCAATTGGAGGAATTTTCCTCTAAAGGAAACTCATCCATGTAGAAGGAATCATATCCTTCATGATTGCACAATTATTTCTAAGACAAGTGAGCAGCTTGAGGTGGGAATTCACACAGGTGACAGCATTGGACCACAGGAAAAACTACGCAAGAAAATAGGAGGCTTGGAGGGCAGAGGAAAAGGTTTGTGAGAAGCCTTTGAATGTCTATGAGCAGTAGAGGGATTGTAGTGAGAGCTAGATAGCTTTCGAGCTAAGGATTTGTGTAATCTAGATTATTTTCCACTTGTATGATAATACAGAGATCTAGGTGTTTAGCAGGGGCTTTCCCCACAGTATTCTTCTATGTTCATGTGTGATTGTTGTCTCATTCTCTATTATATTTGTTCCGATTGATCTTGCTCAAATTGATTAAGCTTATGCAAAGTTTGATTGTAGAAGTAGATCTAGTATATTTCTTTAGTACATTGCATTATCAATTGATCTACAGTGGGAATTTCTACATGGTATCAGAGTAAAGGTGATCAAAGAAAAGAACAATATACAAAGAAGGGAGAAGTTTCAAGTTTCAAGTTCCTGATTATAGAAATCAAGTTCTTATCACATCTCAATTTCACCAATGGCATTCAATAGTTTGAGACTCGAGTATTCCCTTGATGGCAGCTTGAAATATATAGTCTGGAGGGATTGCATGGAAGCAGTATTAGAGGAAAATGGGTTGAAGGACTTCATTGATCAAGAAGTCCCCAAGCCCCCAGTAGCTAATGCCTAAGAATTGGCGGAATGCATGAAATGTGTGGCTAGAGCAAGGAGAATCCTCCTGGAGGGAGTTCGAGACCACATTGTCTCGAGCCTCCATGGGAAGGAGACACCGTATTCAATGTGGAAAACATTGAAGGATCTATATTAGAATAGTAGAGATTAGAGGAAGTTGGGCGCTGAAGGAAAAGCTTCGGAAAATCAAGTGTGAAAAGGGTGACACGATCTCAACATACCTAACCAAGCTCACCACCTGCAAGGATGAGCTTGGAAGTCTAGGGGTCATGACTTTCGATGATGACATGGTGAGTCTTGCTCTCCTCGATCTTCCTAAGAGCTGGCATAGCTACCAAGACTTGGTAAATGGAAGAGAGAAACTGCCAAATTAGGAATGACTTTGGTTGGATCTGATGCAGGAGGAGATAAGGAGAAGCACCAGAGATGGTTCTTCATCCAAGAAAGATGAAGAAAACTACGCCTTAGCGAGTAAGGCAAGGAAAGGGAAGGAGAAGGATTCTCATCCGAAATCGAGTTCTTCCCATGGTGGGAAGAAGTTTGAAAAATCGAAAGTGCGATACTTTCATTGTCATGAGGTGGGCCATTTTGCTACAAATTGTCCACTAGAGAAATCCAAGAAGAGATCCTTGGAAGGATCAGAAGGTGAGGCACTTGCCTCACAATTCGAGTTGGATTTCACCCTCATCGCATGCATGGTTTCATCCATGGTGGGATGTGGTTAGTTTTTGGATAGTGTAGCTTCATTCCGCATGACTGACGATAAGAGTTTGTTCAGTACCTTGGAGGAGAAGGATCTCCAGATAATCATAGAGATGGGTAATGATGAAAAGTATAGTGTCTCAGGAGTAGGCACGGTTGTTTTTCAGAGAGAGCATGGAGCTCGCATTACCTTGACAGATGTAAAGTATGTGCCAAGACTGAGGAAAAACTTGGTATCGATTGCAATGCTGGAAGACAAAGTCTATGATGTAGTCTTTAGTAAGGGAAATGTTTTCCTTAAACACATCACCACAAGATAGGTGAACCAGATCAGTTCACGAGTCAAGAACATGTATGCTCTTGAGGTTCAAGATGCATGAAAATCCTTGAGCAACAAGGCAACTATTGGAGACTTGGTGGTTGAGAGGGAGAGTACACTACCTCTCAACATGCAGTGCCAGAAGAAGTATCAGACAATTGTGGAGGAGCCATAATTGGTGAAGTAGCTTCAGGAGGTTGTAGAGCAACCATAGCTAGAGAAGTTGAGAGGAGATTGAGTGGAGGTATCCATTCATGCTGAGACCTCTAGTAAGGGGAAATTTCGAGCCAAGTGGGTAGAGGGATCACATGACTCCATACCTTTAGGTAGGAGGTGGGGTGATGTGGAGTGATAGTCCCAAGAAGGCTGAAATAGGGGCAGGATCCTTGAGGTATCCAACTTCTTGGATTCGAACTTGCTATGACAGCCCCGATGAGGAGTAGCAAGACTGGCTGAGTGGGTAGAGACAGATACGGATGGAGCAGCAGAGAGAGCTACAGTGTAGGAGTCCCAAGACTGTGTAGAGATAGCAAGCTGCAGGAATGTGAGAGGCACAAGAGTGTTGCACCAGTGCAGGATAGCACAGTGAGGTGTGCAACGGTGCGAGATGCATGGAGTGTTGCAGTAGCTCAGAGGTCAGAGAGAGAGCACATGTCAGTGGCAGAGGGAGAATTAGCATCAAAGGGTGTTTCTAGCCCAATAGGGAGGTCATTTGGGAGTTTTTTTGTTTCTAGAGTTGTTGGAGCAACCACACTTGGGAGAAGTGTTGCATGCTGAACATTCCAAAGGTTCAAGATCGAGTTCAAGTTAAATGCCTTTCTTATTGAGAGGGAGTATTGAAAATGGCAACAAGAAATGCTAAAAATAGAAATGCTATAAATAGCATTGCTATAAATAGTAGTTCAGGTACTAGTGTTGGACATAGCAACAAGAGATGATAAAATGGAATTGCTAAAAATAGCATTGCTATAAATAGCATTTCGGGATAGATTCCAATTTTTAGTTAGTCCCTGAACTAAAATTGTGAATTAAAATTCAAATTTGATCTTAGCAGCTGTTTGAAAAATAATTAAATAATTCTTCTTGAGTTAATTCTTTGAGGAAAATCAAACATGAAGTCTATGTGAGGACATGCAACAGTTATTCCTTTGACTGAGGAAATTATTCCTTAATTAAAGTAATCAGGATGAGTTGTACTTTGAGCTGTAATTATCTAGCTCAGTTAATTGAGTTAAGTCCAGTTAGATTAGTTCCAACAGTTGGAGGAACTGATTGTGAGTTCAGTTAGTTAATGCTTGCATGCATGTAACTATTGCACTTCAGAGAACTGAATATTCTCTCATAAATAACTCATGCATGTTAGTTCTATTAGAGACCTAGTTGAGATTAGATGGTGGGACAATGTACTATCAGTTGGAGGAATTTTCCTATAAAGGAAACTCATCCATGCAAAAGGAATTATCTCCTTGAGAATTGGACAGTTAGTTTTGAGCCAAGTGAGCAGTGGGAGGTGCAAATTCACACAGGTGGTAGCATTGGACCCGAGGAAAAGCTGCGCAAGGAAATAGGACACTTGGAGGGTAGAGGAGAGGGTTTGTGAGAAGCCTTTGACTGTCTATGAGCAACATAGTGATTGTACTGAGAGCTGTATAGCTTCTGAGCTAAGGCTTTATGTAATCTAGACTATTTTCCACTTGTATGATAATACAGAGATCAAAGTTTTTAGTTAAGGCTTTCCCCGAATTATTCTTCTGTGTTCATGTGTTATTGTTTTCTCATTCTCTGTTATATGTGTTCTAATTTATCTTGCTCAAATTGATTAAGCTTCCACAAAGTCTTATTGTAGAAGTAGATCTAGTATATTGCTTTAGTACATTTCATTATCAGTTGATCTACAAGCGAAATTTCTACATGGTCGTTGTTGCTCTGACTCCCTTCACATGCTTTATGTTCCTTCAGTTTGATCCATTGTTGCACTTGTTTTGCATGCATACATCTACACTTAGTCAGATATGCACTCATCCTCACATCATCCTTTAGATCCACTTGTTTTCACACTCCCCATGAACACGTCTGGGCTCCCCTTTCCCGGATCTCCCATCTCACTACATGCATTATGTAATGTGTAGTCTCTCCCAGGCCTGATCCAGACCGAATTGCACATTGTGCAATTCCAGTCATCAAGCTTCCACACTAACTATTGGGATTGCGTAGTTCACAGTTCCCACAATCAGTCATTCGACTTAGTCAGTAAAATTTACGCAATTCCTCTCATTAGATGCCTTGGTTACTACTTGAGAATTATGTGAGGTTATATTTGTAAGAGCTAATGTTTGCTTGCCATGAGTGTCCTTTTTGTCCCATAGGTACCAAACGCGTGAAGCACTTCTCTCCAATAGTCATTGTACCATGGCACCAAAGAGCGCTTATTCCTGAGAGACCATTGAAAGCAATACTAGGGAAGCCATTGAGTAAGTGCTAGTTTACTTGGCAATATATGTGAATTCCTAATTTTTTATAGAAAAGGAATCAACATGAACACAGTAGTGATACCAATAGCAGTGGCAGAAGGAAAAAATCCAGTACAAGATTAGGGAAAGAGGAAATTGGAAACATAATAAAGGGAAAAGGAAGTTGTAGAGTGAAAGCGCATTCAATCTTCATGCAAGCAGATTTGATAGCAGAAATAAAAGGAAGAATAGGACCTAGACATCATAATAGAGGAATAGAGAAGAGTAGAGCTTGCAGGTAGCAGAACTAAGATCACACCAAGTAGAACAAGAACAGAAGGAAGAACGGGAGCTCAGAAAGAAGGAATAGGAAACGAAGCAGAAACAGGAAGAAGAACAAAGGAAAGGCACAATGACACAGCGAACAAATCCAATACAAGTTGATGAGCCAAAAAATCCAACAACTGAGGAAGCAAGTGACCAGATGTAGGTTCCCTCACCAAAGCTAAGCATAAGAACCAAGTCTGGTTAGAGGTTGACAAGTACATGGAGCAGTTAAGGTGAGAAGCCACTAGAGATGACTTGGAGTTGAGCACACCAAACATGTAGAAGCACACTAGTTGTCCTATCATGGTATATGCCATGCTACACATGCTTTAGCATGAGATGGACACAGGTTCCAAGACCATATATCCAAAAACTATGGAGGCAAGAGTATGCTATTAGGAGGACACCATCGAGAAGTTTGGGGACATCATAGCATAGTACCAAGATTGGCATCAGTATGTGACAAAGAATCATCAAGTGGAGGTTTCCGAGTTGGTATGTCCCCAAACATCAGAGTCATAGGGTTATGTATTGTTAGGCTGTCTCTAGCCTATTTTGTCTCACATGGGTACATATGGAAAATGTATATTATTTGTAAATATATTATTAGTGGAATGTGAACATCATTATGTAATGTAAAGAGTTATTTGTAATGAAGTTGAAGAGTCGTGAGGGTAGTCAAAGAGTCACAAAGGGGAATGTTAAGGGTCACCCCACCCTTTTTTATAAATAGAACCTCATAACTCATAGACGAGGCTTTTGGGAGCCAAGATTTTGGATAGGAATTTCTTAGAGAAGGCATAGAGAGTATTGTGACAGGCCTTGGCTTCTCCATAGCATAGAGTGAGTACATATCTTGGGAGGAGTAGGCGATGTTGATTGTAATGTTCCACTATTGGGGCTAGTGGTTGTCAATGGTGTATGTATGGATGGAATTTTCACATAATAATATTAATGAGCCAACATGTTTTCATGCATATGTTGTTATCGTAGTTTGACTATTCTAGTTACTTTATAAATGTATGTTATTTAACTTACGCATTTGTGTATGAACTATTTTGTATGCAACTGTATGAATCTTGTTGAGGCTGTGTTGTATTAACCTGCCACTTTGCATTGTGGACTATTCTGCTTCCAGCCTATGATGTCATTCCGCTCATGTGTTCCTTTCAGGTTGCGTACTATTATAGGATTCTAACGGACACACTTCCTTTTCCCCTTTGTGTGTTAGAACCCCCATGCATCTCACTTGACTCGCTGCAAGGTCACATACTTTCTTCAAACAAAGTTATCATACTTATCTCAACGCGCTACCGTGGTTAAGGCACTACTTTACTACCCACTACTGGGACTCCTACTCCAAACGATCTGAGGTCTAGTTGGGACATATTATCGAGGAGATCCCTTGACATGTTGGTGGGTCCAACACCATCAACACTCCCTGACCACAATGGTTGTGGTGGATCGCACTATAACCTAACATCAGGACTGACATAACTAGACTAAAAAACTAATTTATGCAAATTAGATTGACTAATTGACTGAATAACACAACTGAATAGATCCTAAATCTAACTAATTCTCCCTTTTAGAGAGAGATAATTACTAAATAAACTTTATTAACCATAGTAGGTCTTAAACCATGTGCCATTCACTCAACCAGGTAGAGGAACTACATCAAGCTAAGCGATCTTAACAACTCCAAAATCCCTTATCTCCGCAAAAAATAAAGGACCCAACCAATGCATTTGTAGCTTACCAAGATTCTTTAGATATTTTTTGTCATAAACTAATACCCTATCTCCAACAAAAAATTACTTATTCTTTATATACATATCATGGCAGGATTTTTTTGTTCCTTCTCGACAATTTGATGGAAATATGCAGGGAACTGTTCCTCATCCAACTCCCAAAACTACTATAACCATTCTCAGATAGATTCATCATTGGACATATTACTAGCTTGGGCAATGAAAATATTTGGAACAATAAACTCAACAGGTTCCACAACTTGTCGTTCATAAACAAGTTGAAATGGTGTATATTTATGCACTTGTTTCAGAGTTGTACTGTAAGCCCATAAAGTAGTTATAATTTGTTCATCCCAATCTTCCCTGTTTGCATAACAAACTTTAGTAATCCCATTTTCCAAAATTTTATTAAAGGCTTCAACCATTCCATTCGCCTATGGATGATAGGTGTTTCTTTTGTGGTGTTGGATCATGAAGTTTGGTTGTAATGTAGAAACTGTCTCATTAATAAAATGTGATCCTTGGTCACTAGTAAGGCTCATCGGGCAACCAAATTTGGTGATGATATTTTCAAATATAAACCTTGCAGCAGTATCAATAGTGCAATCATTGAAAAAAACTACTTTATCCCAACAAGTTAAATAGTCAAACACACTAATAATGTAGTGGGCATGAGAATGTCATGCAGGAAGATTTATGGGCCCCACAAAGTCAACAACCCATTTTTCAAAAGCCTCAACAGCTTGGACTAGATGCATTGGAAGTTCATCACGATGAGATGGACATCAACCCATCGACAAACATCACACTTCCTAGCATATTATTTTTCATCCTTCAAAAGAGTAGGCCACTAGAGTCTAGCTTGTAATACCTTTCATGCAGTGACATTTCCTCCAACATGATCTCCCACAATAAGAGAATAACATTCCCATAAAACATTTTCTTTTCATGATCCAAAACACATATGCACAAACTATAATCAAGCCCAATTTTATACAATTGACATGCAATAAGCTAATAGTTTGCACACATACCACCATATGCCTCTTCTAAGTCATTATGTAGTCATCAAGGCACTTAACATTTTCTAGAAATAGCGCAATATCCTCCAAATAGTTTGGACTGCTTCAATTCAGAACAAATCTACATTAGGAAATTGGTCATCAATTGATCCTCGAGATTCACCAAACTCCAAGCGAGAAAGGTGATCTGGGTCCACATTAGAGTGACTTGTTTTGAGTCTTGTCAACAACTTCGAATGAGAATTCTTGAAACAACAAAATCCAACTACACATTCTCCCTTCTAATACAGGTTTGTTAACCAAATACATTAGAGAAAAATGGCCAATAAGTAATTTAAAAGGACCCCCAAGAAGATAATGCTTGAATTTATGGAGCGAGTACATCATGGCGAGAGGCTCTCATTTAGTAGTCCTATAATTATTCTTAGCAGTGGAGAGATTTCTGTTGGAAAAGTAGGTTGGATGATCCAATTTACCTTCTCATGACTATGCCAAAATAACACCCAAGGTGATACCAGATGCATCTACAGAAAAATGAAATTCCTTGTTGCAATCTGGATAAACCATAATAGTAGTGCTCACAAGATTTTATTTCAGTATAACAAATGCAATATCACATTCAATAGTCCATATAAAATGGAAAGCTTTCTTTAGTAGCTTCTCCAATGGATTAGAACATAGTTGTGGATAAAGTGCCAATAATAGCCCGTGTGTCCCAAAGTGGAATGCAAATGCTTAATACTGGTTGGTGGTGGCATATTTAAAATCACTACAACTTTGGTAGGGTAAACAAAAACACCATATTTACAAACAATATGTCTAATTAGAGTACCAAAGGGAATAAAAAAATGCATTTCTTGAAGTTTAATGAAATTTGCAACTGACAATGATCAAACATTACCCACAACAAGTTAGAATGCTTATTCAAAAGACTATACATCGCCAATTTTCCATGTACACTTCAAGGAATTTATGTATATAATCTCTAAAAGCAACAATAACAATCCTAGAAAATAGAAATAAAGAATTTTTAAGACCAAATGGCATGACATGATAAGCATAAGAACACCATTTGGTTATAAAAGTAGTCTTTCTTCTACCTTCATCTGCAACTTGAACTTGATAGTACCTAAAAAATTCATTATGTAAATGAATAAGATTCATTACATGCAACATTGTCCAATACCACATCATTGAAGAGAGTAGGAAACAAATCATGGAAATAAGAATTATTAAAGCTTTTGTAATCTACACAAATTCTAATGTCATATGAATCCTTCTTACCTTCAATGTCAATAAGGTTGATTTGTTATTCTTCATTAACTGTGAATATGAGACTAGTAGCCAACATATTATCAATTTCCTTCTTTAATGTCTCCTTAACCCATGGATTTAATTGGTAAGGCTCACTTTTGATTGGTCATGCATCAAGCTTCAAAACAATCTTCATTTCTCCCAAATCTCCTTTGATCCCCTTAAGCTTTGAAACTAATGCGAGAAACAAATCTTCATATTCTTTTAATAAGTAAAAAATCTCTTTCGTAGTCTTCTCATCCCAATAATCATCGATGGAAGCTAACTTAGGCTTTTCTTCAATTCTAATATTATGTTTCCATAAATTTAGAGGCTTCTGATGCGGGGCATCTTTTATAGGGTCATAATTTATATTTCATTCCCCTTTGGATTCCTTGCAAGACAAATACCTTATCTCCTTTAATTCATATTCATTAGGATCTCGACCAATCTTGCCACAAGTGATGGATTTGTGGAATCTAGATTCATGCAAATGCTCAGAATCTCCATGACCATGATATTCATCAACTCGGTTTCCTAAAGGAAACAATACTCTCTTTATTTCTTTTAAAGCCTCTACTATTTTTTCATCTTCATCTAAAAAGAGAATCCACTACAAAATTGGACTGTCAAGTCCTCACAGTAGTTGTCTTCCTCTTCATTTCTTCCTTTAAATACCATGCTTGCAGAAATGTCCCCAATGTGTGGATAAACTAAAGAACCCACATTTCTGCAGGTAGTTCATATTTTTTCCAAATAGCACTACAAATCTGGATATACTTCCATGGAATGGTATACCCTTCATATACAATAATTTCAACTGAATAATTGTTTAAAACAACAATTCGACATAGAAATGAAGACTTGACTCACTCCTAGTCTTGAATGTGATTATGATGAGATGCCCACCATCTTATAGGGGTTTCTTGGAGAGTAACATCCAACAAAGAATATTTTTATTTTCTTAAATATTCAAATAAACTTTCTATAATAAAATTAACAATAGAGTCTATACCATTGAAAGTAGGAAAGTCCCATACCTCAGTGCCAATATAATAGGCACAATGAACACTTACACAATGTCTAGAGCAAAACTCATGATATCTTTGTTGCTAATCATCTAACACAATGTTTGAACCAAATTTTGTGGTCTAGGCACTGCTCTAGCTAATAGAACCATCTTCTGTAGGATTTATATAGTC
This sequence comes from Pinus taeda, assembly GCA_000404065.3. Lineage (NCBI taxonomy): Eukaryota > Viridiplantae > Streptophyta > Pinopsida > Pinales > Pinaceae > Pinus > Pinus taeda. Next base: position 69,534 of record APFE030067254.1, on the reverse strand, counting down.
ATCTATTTTTCTTGCAATGAGCTGATATAACTGATCCAAAATATTAGGCTCTTCTCTATCATCTATATGCTTTGTAAACCTCAGACCTTGATAGGCTTCTAATGGCTATATAACTCAAAATCCATCTACTTCAAAGGTTATTGTCTCTTGCTTGAAGTCAATAACTACATAATTCCGAAATGCCCAATCTATCCCCAATAAAGCTGGATAGAGATCTTTATCACCCATGATATTTATAACTTCAAAATATGTGTTATGTTTTTACTCTTGCAATGTCAACTTCAGCATCCTCAAGACGTCTAGTTGGAAAAGTACGATATTAATTGGCCATATGTAAGTGGATCTAGGGAGAACACCAACTTGGGTTTTCCCAATGTCTTAAAAATCTTTTTGGTAGAATATTGATGTTTAAACCCATATTCATCATAAAATATTTAATATGAAATCATGTGATTTGGGCAAAAACACTGAATTATTTTCCCATTCTTCTCTTATTCCAACGGAAACACCTAGAGTTTTGTTCATGAAAAAATACAGAAATATGCCTATCTAACAATTGCTCATCCTTAACAATTGTCTTGAGCTTCTTGTGCAACTAGATAAATAACTATTCATCATTGATAATTTCCAAAAATAATTTAGACCACTACATGATGGACTAGGATATCTCCTAAGAAAATGTGGGACACTACATTTGTATCCTCTCTTATTTTTCTACATGGGGACTATAGGAAGAGACCAATTGCTTAAAAATTTCATGTAGTATTCTTTTTGTTGGTTAGGATCATATGAATTCTTTAGTGACACAATATTTATTATAACAAGTTGCTCAGAGGTCTCCTTATCTTCTCTAGTATTTCCCCTCCTCTAGTAATGATATTAATGTTAGGTGTTGGATTTGGTTCAGTTGCTTGAGGTTATGCATTGATCAAATTTGCTTCTCTTTGTTTATTGTTCTCTTCCCATTAGGTGATCAAATCATGACAATATTCAATCACGTGTGTGTTCACTCTACAATGGGAACACGAAGATCTCCTAGGTAATAGATAGTCATGGGAAACATGACCCTCCTAACCTCTTCCTCCACTTCTTCCCCTACTTAAATTTCCTCCTCCTTGACCTCGAGGAGCTTCATTGACTCTCAATGTAGTACAATCAAGGTGACCGACTAGAGCATCCAAAGCTATAGACTCATTTGTATCATGATTCGAGGACCCCCAAAAATTGTAAAACATGATGTTTGAAACATTTGAGTACTTCTATATAATAGTACAGAGACGAGGTGGATGTACATAAGTATGACGAATATCACATTATTCATTTGTATATGTACCTTATTGATTAGGGAATGCATGGTATTGATTATGTAGTTGATACAATTAATTTGTAGCAACTTGCGTAGCTTAAATAGTAGGTATTAGCGAAGATGGTCCCATAGGCATAGTAGACGATCCTGAACCCCTCAACCATAGACATTAAGTGGTGTGATTCCTATTAACATGATAATTAGTACATCGAACCTGGGGACATAAATGTTATGGAGTGTGCATATCCTTAAACCTTTGTGTGAAATCAATAATCTAATGTTGAACCCAATAATGACAGGATCATTAGAAGTGACAATCCCCCTATGCTCATGAGGGTATCTCTCCATTGCTTCAATATTCAGAGTTGTCTCAAGTGCATCTTGTAATGTATAAATCTTCTGTCGTGTTAAGGGTGTTCTATTTAAAGGAAACATGGCTTTAATAAACTAATATCTTTGGTGATTAGGATCAATTGGATAAATAAATTTTCCAATTTCGTCCTTGAATCACTACATGCACTCCCATCCAGTTTATCCTTCACACTGTTTAGTATCCCATAATTAAGATAGCCCTTGTTAGTTTGTCTCGGGAAGTTTAAATTCCTGAATAAATTCTTGCTTAACTTCTTCATGTGTGGGATTATAATGCAATTCACACCATTTAATAAACCATCTAAGTGCTCTATCTCTCAAAGTAGTTTGAAACTTGATAACCATAGTAGCGTTTGGTTTCTACTTAGCCCTCCATATGGCTTTGAAAAGTTACTAATGTAGTTCTACATCCTCATTACCTCACCCTGAAAATCCAAGATACCAATTGAATGAACCTGCTACTTTTCCAACCATTAAAGACAGACTAGGAAGAATCAATATAAATCCTCGTGAACCAGCTTGTGAATATCCTAAGGAAATTTTTTTGAAACCTCCACCAAAGCTACTATAAGTATTGACTACATATTCACTATGGATATTCTAGAAATTTAAAGTCTTAACTAGCTTTGAAACAAAACAAGAAGGATATTGATAAAGTAGTAGGGGAAGGATAGGGGGAGAATTACATATGTAATTAATCATTAGGTTGCTACTTCTAAGAGGTATATCATCTTTAAAAAAAACCTCCACATCACAAAATGAATTTCATCATTAGAGGAGTATTCTGGTCTATGGCTTCAACTGACTATCTAGGTGCTTCCAATGTCTTAACTGCTTTTGACTCCTGGTCAGCTCCATTTATTCCATTCATATTTCTTATGACACTACTTATATCACCTTCTATTTGGCTAGAATTTACTCCACTAACGACTTCTATACATTTCAACTCCGAGATGCTTGTTCCTCATATCGCAATTTCATACCACTCAACACCTTGCCTATTTGGTGTAATTCTCTAACGTCTTCAAATTTCCCACAACTTCTCTTCCTACCACTCATCTTCTATCTAGGATATTCTATTTTATTTTAATTCTTGAGCCCTCTATGACTCATATAGGCCTTCATCTTTCACAACCTAGTAGCATCTCCCCCCTAAACCCTACCCCCACTACCTAGGGTTTTACACTTCCATGTTATTTGCCTGAAATGGTAGTAGATTTTCTTACACCATTAGGAATTTAATTCATAGGGGGATTTAATTCAGTAATATTTCTTGAAACTTGTACTTGGATACTTATTTGGCTTTGGATAAATATTGGTGATGTTTTGTAGTGAATTCAATGATATTAGTTTCTAGGGTTTTCTACACCAAGAAGTCGGAAACTCTAGTTAGCATAGCATCCAATCGATTCAAGTCAACTAAATCATTGGTATTCCAAGTTTGATAGAGTTTGAGATGGTTCCCAACTCCTACCTTAATTTAAAATATTCTCAACCAGTTGTATAATTATTGATGAAACTTGCACCATAAAATTCCGTACTGATCACATGTAGGTTTTGCATATAAAATTTCCTCTTAACCCACTCTAAATTATTATGCCTTGGTTGATATTTTTGCAGAACAAATGAGTCAATTTTATCATGCCCCCATTCCTAAATATCTCCTTTTCAATTCCTTGGCACCATGATCTAGATCCCTTTACAATATACAAGTCCCCACAACAGAACCATTCGTAGCCACAAAATTGGACTTTGTAGACCTAGGGTTTGACCTTTGCTTGACAACAAACAACTCCATCATAGTCTAGCATAACACTAGCCTTTTCATTCCTTCATGAGGGAGACACATCTCACCCAAGGCATGTCGAAATAGGTAAAGATAAAAGGGATCAGAAGGTAGTGTCAAGGATCAACTCATCACACAGAGCATTGATTTCATGAACATTTATACATACAACTACGGAATTCCTCAGAAACCATTATACAATCTAAATAGACATGTTCAAGATAACAAATAATGAAATAGATAAAAACACATCATAAAACAAAATATTAAAGGGGCACGTCCAATTCATTCATTCCATATAATCATACATAGACTTACCCTGCAACATTGAATTCTATTAATATAACATGACCATTACATTACATATTTGTGTCAATGCATGAGATATTTCAAAGATATATTAGACAAAGGATAAATAAGGCTAATTCACAAAAAAAGAACAATTAATAGAGGTTATATCTTCGATCTGGAAACATCGCAGCATAGATTAAAAAATATCTCTCTAAATAATTCTTTGTAGTCATTTTATAGATTTTATTCCTTAATCCTGCTCACTTGGTCTGGTCCTCTTGTTCCTCTTTGATCTTGTCTAGTTGATCTTGATCCGAATGGAAAATGCCATCCACCCATGGTATTCATCCACCCATGGAATCTACCTATGGTATTGTAAGTGGCATCTAACCATGGTATTCATACACCCATGGAATTTATCCACCTCGTGGAATTTACCCATGGTAATGTAAGTCACATCCACCCATGGTATTCATTCACTAATGGTAATTTCCCATGGTATTGTAAGTGGCGTCCACCCTTAGTGTTCATCTTCCCACGGTATTTATCCACCCATGGAATTTACCCATGGTATTGTAAGTGACATCAAACCATGGTATTCATTCAGCCATGGAATTTACCAGTGGTATTATAACCAAAAAGGCTATAAGTAACAAGTCACATTTTTTTAAAGGACAGATTGTCCACCACAATGTAGCTTTTATAATTAATCTCCATTTTATAAAACATTTCTTTCTAGTTTTTTTTATTACGTGTTCTCCTCTTTTATTCTAGCATCTCATTTTTTTTTAGATCTTGGGTGCCTACCCCCAACATCTAGACCAATGGTATCAGATTCACGTTACGACTCCATGGGCATGAGGGTTTGAAGCATATTTTACTTTCAAAATTTTGCAGCAATCTTCAGAAAAATTCATGCAAGTGCTACGACCCCCCATAGAGAATTATAGAAGGTTCAAAATACCTCCTTTGAAACTATTTTCCATTAGCTCAAATGGGTTTTTTACGGAATTTGATTTTGTTTCCCGGTTTGAGAGAGATGAGCAATTGCAGTTACACATGTGTGGAGATTTGCATGGCCGCACGTACCATGGGTTTCTGGAATATTTTTCTCACTCCAAAGGTCATGAAATTTCAAGCTTCTTATATCAATGGAATTATCTATTTAATGCCTCAAATGGGTCTTTGACGTAATCTAATTTTATCCCCTGTTTCGCAAGTTATGAACAAAGTTGTAGAAAGAGGTATATAATCTAAAAGAAGTCTTTACAACGTCTCATTGGATAGGAGAATATACAACACCCATGCCCACTTTTATTACAAGTATGAGAATAATTTATAGTTCATATACATCTCTAGTGTGGCCTAGTTCTATACCCCACCCAGAATCCATGAGTTTTTATATCTGGAGCAACATTCAGAGCGTGTTCCCTTTGGAGACGTTCCCTCCCACCCTACTTTAGTGGGCACCTACTTCACATTCATCAGTTTTAGCATAACATCATCTGGCTTGGGTTCTTTGGAGATGTTCCTCCCACCCCAAGCTATGTAAGCACATGCTACTTCATCAATAGTCAACATCAAGGTTATGGATCAACCACACAAAACCCTTTTCATCGAAGTTGATTTTCTAGACTGCACAAAATTAGTATCATAGTTGGTCACAACCATTAAATGGTATCTCTATCCTCATATCTTAATTTTTCATGGCTATGGGTCATCTATAAACCTACGCTTCATCGAAGTCCATTTTCTAGGCAACACACTGTTAGTATCATAGTTGGTCATAAGCATTACAGGGTATCTCTATCCTCGGATCTTCGTTCATCATAGTTATGGGTTAATGAAACAAAACCATTCTCTTTAGTGCCTCTTCATATTCAAAAAAGGCTTCTCACGATGGAACTTCACACAATTAGGACCATTTCTTCTTAAGGATGGATAAATTATCCAAATGGAAAATGGCATCCACCCATGGTATTCATCCACCTATGGTATTGTAAGTGGCATTCACCCATGGTATTCATCAACCCATGGAATTTATCCACCCATGGTATTCATCCACCCATGGAATTTATCCACCCATGGAATTTACCAATGGCATTGTAAGTTGCATCCACCCATGGTATTTTCCCATGGTATTGTAAGTGCCATCCACCCTTGGTATTCATCCTCCCATGGTATTTATCCACCCATGGTATTGTAAGTGACATCCACCCATGGTATTCAATCACCTATGGTATTTACCCACACATGGAATTTACTTGTGGTATTGTAACCAAAAACTGCTATAAGTAACAAGTCACATTTTGTAAAAGGACAGATTGTCCACCACAATGTATGTAGATTTTACAGTTATTATCTATTTTAATAAAAACTTTCTTTCTATTTTTTTTAATGTGTGTTATCCTATTTTCTTATGGCATTTCATTTTCTTAGATCTTGGTCTAATTTGACAAAATACGGGTTCTTCTGTCCTTATCGTCTAAATTCCTTCAAAATCCAGTGTGCAAATCCTTATCTTTTGGCTTCTCCAAATTCCAAGATAAATGCTCTTGATTTCTTCCTGTCACTTCCGTTTTTATGTCTTTTACTTCTAATAGGTTTGAACACTTTCTTTCTCACTTCTGTTGGCCATTTCCGCAACCTTTTTTTGATCAAATTTAATTTATCCAAAAAAAAGGACCCAACAGTAACCCGACCAATCTAGATCACAAGAGAAAATAAAAATTTTCCTTTTCTTCAATTCCAACTCAATTCCTCTAGGTCTATGGCTATCTCATATTATCATTTTATTTGATGAATGCACTTGTGATGTTCCTAAATGAAATTGACCTCATATTTATTTATATTGATCATGGTGGCGTCCCACAAAGGGTCATCTCTTATGCTTATTCCAACCCAAGCAAAACTTGCTCAACTACCATTTTCCATAGAAACAAAATCCATGTCATTTATCGTTCACCACATCATTGAAGCCCTAGGTGCCCCTTAGCCCTTTAAGGGTGCCCCTCATGTTCTCAATGAGTAAACTATTAATTTCTCCTCTTGGTTGTGTGCCCACAACTTTGTGTACAAAACCCATTGCTTGGGTACACTAACCACAAACCAATTTTGTGGTTCAAATCCAAACAAACCTAGTACCCCACGGTTGTGGGAGTACCTCCCAAGCTACACAAATCAATGGAATGCCCTCTTTCTCAGCAAACCCTTGTGAGACAAAAGTAAGAAGAAAAGTTGTCAACCTGTCTTCCCAGGAGTTAGAGCCAGAAATCATTAATGTCCTCAGCAGAGGTATGGGGTTTGCAGTCACTCCTAAAAACCTCCCTATTGAAAAGATGATTTGTAGCATAGAGGAGGGTATTAATAACCTTCCTTTAGAAGACAAAGAATCATTAAGACAGGAATTTTCTCTCATTATGAGAAAAGCCAAAACTCCTAAAAGCAACTTAAGTAAGGAAGAGCAAAGAGCCTTCAAATCCTTGCAAAATAATGACAAGATTGTGGTTCTTAAGGCAGATAAAGGAGGGGCAGCAGTCATCTTGGATAAAGAAGACTATGTATGCAAAATGAATGAACACCTAAATTGTGGCAGTTATAAGAAGCTGAGCAGTAATCCCATCCCCAAGATTATGAAAGAAGTAAAAAAGATCATCTCAGATTCCAACCTTGACGATAAATTGAAAAAGAAACTAATCCCCTCTTGTGAAACTATCCCAAGAATTTATGGTTTACCCAAGATCCATAAAGAAGGAGTGCCTCTTAGACCTATTGTTAATACTATTGGTTCCCCAACCTATGAGCTTGCTAAGTATGTTGCTAAAATTCTTAAGCCCCTTGTCAGAAATACTGATTCCTTCATCAAAGACTCCCACAATTTTGTGAATCTTATTAAAAAGGAGAAGATGGAACGTGATGATATTCTTGTGAGATTTGACGTAGTATCCTTATTCAACAAGATTCCCCTTGATGAAGCCATTCAAGTTATAAAAGATGTTACTGATCCAGGGACTGCAAAATTGGCTGAAATCTTCTTGAGGTCAACTGTGTTCACCTTCCAAGGAATATTCTATGAGCAGACATCTGGTGTGGCAATGGGATCCCCCCTTTCGCCAATCGTGGCGAACCTTTACATGGAATACTTTGAAAAGAAAGCCCTTGAATCATACCCCTTAAAACCAGCCTGGTGGAAGCAATTTTTCGATGATACCAATATAAAATGGACTCATGGCAAAGCAGAACTTGACAAGTTTTTCATGCAGCTAAATTCTACTCTCCAGAAATAAAATTCACTGTGGAACTTGAAGAAAACAGGAGCATCGCATTTTTAGATGTTCTCATCATCAGAAAAGAGGATGGTTCTCTAGGGCATAAGGTATTCAGGAAGGTAACCCACACTGAAAGTTACCTCCATGCGAATTCCCACCATCACCCGGCTCAAAAGTTTGGGGTTCTAAACACTCTTGCTATCAGAGCCCTTCGAATTTCTGACTCTGAACATCTAAATGAAGAAAAGAATCATTTAGTCGCATCCTTTAAAAGTATAGGCTACAAGGAACAGGAGATTAAAAGAGCCATAGAGAAAGCTGAGAGGAGGTTGTTGTCTCATGAACCTAAGGCCCAAGACCAACCTCAGTGTGGTAAGGTCTTTCTACCTTATATCCATGGAGTTACAGACAAAATCGCTAAAATCCTAAAGAAGAAAAACATTATCACTCATTTCTCAGCACCTGGAACAATCAGGCAAGGTTTGAGGTCTGTAAAAGATGACATTGACAAACATCAGCTTAAAGGAGTCTATAAAATAGATTGTTCATGTGGAAAAAGCTACATTGGCGAAACAGGTCGCTCCCTACAGACGAGGCTCAAGGAGCACGACGCCGATATTAGGAATGATAGGTCTCGTACTTCAGCCTTGGCAGAGCACTCCTCAAAAACAAAACACCATATCTGCTTGGAAAACGCCTCAATTATCGCAAGGGAAGAGCAGCATCATAGACGAAAGATCAGAGAAGCACTCGAAATTATCAAACATCCTCATAATCTGAACAGAGACAATGGCTTGGAGATTAGTAGAAGCTGGCTCCCCTTGATCAGGGAAATCAGGAACGCCAACACATCCCAGGTATAGCATATCCTTTACCCTTATCATTAAATAATAATTATAAAAATAAAAATAAAAATAAATAAACAAACAAATAAATATTAATAAATAAATCAATTATTTTTATATATTAATATTAATTAATATAATATTAATTAATTAATTGATTTATTGTATTAATATTAATAGTAGTATTAATACTATTATAATTTACTATATTATAATATTAACTAATTAGTTATATAATCAATAATAATAATATTTAATAATCATTATTAATTAATTTGATTTATTGATATTAGTTAATATTAATTAATTTATTTAATATACTAATATTAATTAATATAATATATATTTAATTAATAATTATATTAATTAATTTATTAATTACTATTAATTAATTAATCATTAATTAATTTCATTTATTAAACTTTCAATTATCAATTCAATTTTAATACTTTAATATAATAAATAACATATTAAGATTAATAATTTAATTCAATATATTAATTCTAATTTAATATTTTAATATTAATATATTATATCAAAATAGTTAATTTAATCAATATTAATTAGAATTAATTAATTTTATTTAATATTCTAATATTATTAATAATAATTATATTAATTATATTAATTATTTTAATTTTAATATTAATAGTTTATATTAATATTAATTAATTAAAATTATTTGATTGATTTAATACAATTAATTAAAAACAATTATTTAATATATTATTATCCTCAGCAAAAATAAACGACTGAATGATTAATTAATTAAATTAATTAAAATTAATCATTCAAGCCGACCTCTGCTAATCAAAAATGTTTTCACATCATTATTTATTACCTTCGAAATAGCTCTTCTTCTAACTTCATTCAAAAGTCCTGAAGATGGATCCTAGTTGGGATTTGAAACGTTGGCATAAAAATGTTCATACTGTGGGTTCTCCGGTAACTGAATTAAGAGAGGCTAATTCCCTGATTGTTTTCCTAAGGAATGGGTTTATTCCTGTATTTATTTTGAACATGGAGATTAGTTGAAATGCTTGTGCAAGGAAAGAAAAAAAATATCAAATAAAAAGATAAAAATAAACAAAAATCTTATATTATAACAAGTCGGCCATCATGCCTTATTTTACAATCTGTAAACTAAGGAAGGTCAACTCTATTATAATTATTATAAAGGCAGTGCAAGCAATATGTACATACATTCTCCTATGCACCTATATATAACCTTTCATAAAATATTAAGGGTTGGGCCAAGTCTCCATGAAAGATTAAGAGGGATAGCTAGTCGAGCCACCAACATATTCACATGTGTTGTGGGTATGGAGGCCTCAGGGAATGACTCCTTCTTCTATAGTTATAAAATCTTTGAAATTCATCAAGAACATGAGCTGGAAAACCTATGCCTTGAGGAAATTAGGTTTTGATCCTCATATTCCCATGTGGTCGGGTACCTATGATCGCAGGTGAGAGCTATTGGTTTCTAAGGCATTGATCTCCTTCTAAAGCATGCATTGTTGGATGACCCTATTAATGTGATTTTGTGATGCCACCCTAACATTTAGAGTCTCTGAAATCACCCCTGTTAGGATTTCAGGAAACTCTCCTACATTGTAGCTCGGAGATGCTTGGTAACATATAACTTCAACTATTTTTGCAGGTTTAATGGAAGGAATGATGGTTTGGTTCAATCCAGATAACCACTTCTACTTTGTTTCACTCCAGACATGCGTGAACACCCTCAGACTACAAGTCTTTAGACCACCAATGCTCACAGTTTTAGATAAAAGGTGAATATGGAGAATACTAACCACACTAGCAGATGCACAGGACCATGTGATGGCCGGCTACAACTAGTAAAGAAGCCTGTAAATATAACCTACTAATGCAAGGATAGGGTGACAACTCTCTTGCATTATATAGAAAGAAACCTGAGCAACCTTTTCAATGATACATTCAAGATTTGAACACAGAGATAAGATGCCAATTATCTGGTGTTAAACATCAAAAGATCAAGAACATAGCATATCAGGCACAAGCTTGGAATAGAGGAAAATGGAAAGTGAGTAGTTAACAACAAAAGAAGCTTGTATTAGCTAAAAATGAAGACGAGACACTGCAAGTGACAAAATATCTACAGTCTCCAACAGTTGAACCTTACATCAAATGCCAACCTTCATTACATCTTGTTTCTGGGTATTTATAGATTTACATTACAAGGTTGCTTGGCCATTTAGGTATGGAGGGGTATAACTGACCACCAACTGCATTTAACTGCCTAATGGAGTCTCTGAACATGTTTTCTTGCTTCAGTGGATGAATATGATCTCTTCGGGTGCTGTGCTATCCTCTTATGCAGTGGGAGTCCTCGTACCAGTGGACTCCATGACTCATAAACTCAGTTACAGGGTCGTGCTTGTCCTTTTCTCCCTTGGCCATGTTGTTTTTTAAATATGGTTGTTGGGGGTCTGACAGTGACTAATAATGGTGGAGCTGGTCATCTCACTGTTTAGTCAAATAGAATGGTCTGAGGACATGGAATGCATGGGAAAACGAATAGTTAGGGTCAGAGGGAAGGATGACCATCGGATCGGGAAAATGGACAGCAGAGATGGCTTGGTGGAGGATATCAACCGAGCTGGGAGTGAGGTGAATGGGGGTCTTCAGATCTTCAGCGGACTAATCAGAGAGTGGTCAGGCTACAGAGCTGCACAGTCGTTTAACAGGCACAAGCGGTTTGGTTGGGCGGTAAATGGTATTCATCGCATCGCTTTCGGGCATTAAGTGGTAAATGTACAGGGTCGCATGATTTTGTTCAACGATCAACACATAATGATGGATGAGAGAGAAAAACTACTCTCATCGCACACTATCGTTTGATTAAGTTGTTGGCACGATAAGAGAGAAGACCATCAGATCTTGGTGGAGATGACCTAACGGCAGAGAATGGCAGGGTCAGTCGCCTTTATCGGATACAATGGGAGATGTTGGATCAGCGGGGTGATCAACGGTGGAGATGAGGCACGATGAGTTATGAAAGTCTGAAGGCATATGGTAGGGTATTATGGTAGGTTCGGCCTCTATGCTTGGGGCTAAAGTCAAAAGGGGCTATTTTGTAGGGTTTAGGAGGAAAATAAGGTATACAGATATGGAGGAGAATAAGTGGGGTAGAGGAAGAAAGGGGAAAGTGACCAATGTGAGCTTCTTTTTCAGCGTAACCAATCAGACCATGATCCTTTCTGACCTTAGAAAATCAGTGTTGCATAGCAGAGCTAACACTGGCTCGTTCTGGGGATGAGATCCTCCCTGTGACATCTCAAGAACTGTAGACCATTCCCTTACATACAAAACAAGATCAACAATAATTCATGGTGTTCCATTGGGCATGGACTCTAATTAAGCCTACACTAAAACTTGTAAAAGTAACATATTTACAATGCTGAGGCCTAAAGACCTTAATTAACATAAACTTTAAAAAACTGCCCATTAACTAGGCCATCAAAAACTGTTTCTCCTTCCATACTTTGCAGCATGAAAGTGTTGTTCCCCTGGATCTGAGTAATGAAAAAAGGTCCGATCCACAGAGCATTGAACTTCCCATGATTACCTTTCTTCTCCTTCAGTGCATCCCATTTGAGCACCAAGTCTCCAACTTGAAAATTGTCCATCTTTTCCTTTCCGTCAAAGGCTTCCTTCATTCTTTTTTGATGTGCTGCAGACTTTTCAATTAGTTGATCCCTGATCTAATGTACTTCAGCCAAGTCACTGATCCTCTTTTCCATGTCATTTTCCTCATTTTTCTCTTCCTGCAATAACTTAGCCACAAGGAGGGTCAATTGAACTGGGAATACAGCCTCAGTGCCATACACTATCTTGAACAGAGAATTCCCTATAGAGTTCTTAGTGGTCACCCTATTAGCCCATAATGTAAACTTTAGTTTGGAATCCTAGTTCCTTCTGTTATCTTCCAGCAACTCTTTTATTATCCTTATCAGTCTCTTGTTGGATGATTCTGCTAGACCATTACCTTGAGGGTAATATGAGGTGGAATGAACTAGCTTAATGCCCATTGAGTCACACATGTCCACCAACTCTGTTGCCCTGAAGGCTGCTGCATTATCTGTGATCAATTTGTGTGGACAACCAAACCTGGTGAAAATGACTTCTGTGAAGAACTTCATGACCACATGGTGATCAACTTTCCTAGTAGGGATGGCCTCAATCCATTTAGTGAAGTAGTCAGTGGCTACTAAGATCCATCTGTGTTAGCCACTAGAATGTGGATTAATTTCCCCTATGAAATCTAAGCCCCACTATTGGAAAGGATTACTGGCATGTATCGACTTCAAGGGAAAAGACTTCAAGTTCTATTTTCCTTCAAACCTCTCGCACCTGTTGCAAACTTTCACAAATGAAAAGTGGGCCAGCTTTGAGGATTTTTTGGGTTGTGGTTTTCCAATAATGATGTCCTCCACAAATGCTGGAATGAAACTGATGCATGACCTCCCTAGATTTTTCTTTGTCCAAACATCTCAAAAGGATTCTAGATGGATCCCTCTAATCAACAATTTTTCATGAATACAGAACTTGGCTGCCTTAAGCTTAATAGTTCTGGCTTGACTTGAACTAAGACCTGGAGGAACTTCTAGCTTCAGCAAAAATTGAGCTATTGTAGAATACCATTCACAAGAAGCTAGATTTTCAGCCAATGACTGGTCATGTCCTACTGTTGGTTCTTCTATCTGTCCATCCTCTAAATTTTTGCCTATCTAATTCATGTCCAACATCCTGCAATTTTCTTTAGCCATCAACTTGGCAAGACCCTGACCTCTGACAAGCTTGGTGGGCTTCAATTCTATGTTGAATTCAATAAGCTTTGCAATCCATTTAGCCCTTCTTCCATCGACATTTGGCTGCGTTAGGACATGTTTTATTGAAGTAGATGGCACATATGCAATTAACTTGGAGTGGAGAATGTATATTCTGAAAGCTTTCAAGGATTTGATCAGAGCATAAGGCTGTTTTTCTATAATATCATACCTTAGTTCAACATCCCTTAATGTTTTGCTAAAGAAGGCCATTAGATGCTCTGAACCCTCATCATATTTCTGCAATAAAACTGTTGCGAGGGTGTCACTAGAAGCAAAGGAGAAGATATGGAACTCCTTGCTATAGTTTGGGCTGAGCCAAAGTGGGAGCTTCCATGATAGCTTTCTTGATGGCTTCAAAAGATCTTCTTGCTATATCAGTCCATTTGATTTCTGACCCCTTTTTTTAGCATGGAGGTGATGTGTTTTACCAATTCTGCAAAATTAGGAATAAACCTCCTTACAAAATTTATTTTTCCCAGAAAGGATTGGATGTCCTTTTTTGATCTTAGGACAGACATGGTCTGTATTGCTTTAACTCGTTTTGGGTCAATCTTGACACTTGCAGCAGAAATAATGGTGTCCCAAAAGCTTGCCCACTTCTAAAGCAAATTGTGGCTTTTTAGGATTCACTTATATCCCAAACCTTCTACACTTCAGAAACACTTTCTTCAAATGCTACAAATGATCTTGATGGCTGCTAGAGTATATTGTTATATCATCTAGGTAGACAAGGACAAATTTATCCTTCTCTCCTACAAATTCTATACCCATAGCTCTCTGAAAGGTGGCTTCGACATTCATCAGCCAAAAAGGCATCTTGGAGTACATAAAAGTGCCCCAAGGACTAGTGGATGTAGTCTTTTCTTGGTCATCTGGATGTACAACAACTTGGTTATACCTTGAAAATCCATCTAGGAATGACATAACTTTAGCTCCTGAGACTTTCTGCAACAAATGCTCCATCTTGGGCAGAGGATAATTGTCTTTCTTAGAGCATTTGTTCAGGTTCCTAAAATCAATGCACAGCTTGATTTCTCCACTTTTCTTCCTCACCACTACCACGTTGGCTACCCACTTTGAATATCTCAGGGGGACTATGATTTTGGCAGTCAACAACTTCTTGATTTCTTTTTCAATCAGGGGGAGGAGCAAAGGATTTATGGGTCTCAGCATTTGCTTGAAAGGAATGGTGTCTTTCTCCAATGGGATCTTATGCTGGATGATCTTTTTGTCATAAGTCTTAAGGTCACTGTATTCCCAGGCAAAGACATCGGCAAATTGCTTCATTAAGGTGCAGTACTAAGAACTCTGGGCAACAGACAAATGGCTGGACAGATTTATATACTTTGGATGATCTGGACTCCCTATGTTATGCCTATGGACTGCAGACTGATCTTACTTTTGGGAAATCTTATGAGGCACATCATTATGCTCAAACAACTTCTCTAGAGGCACTAGCCCTTTAGGTATATGATTGCTGGGTAGTTGAAAAATGTTGTCTTGTCCAATTCTGTTCTTTAGCTGGGGCTGGGGGCTTTCCTCCAAGGTTTCAGTCTCTTGATCAACTTTCATTTCAGAGAATTCATCAATGACTTGCAGAAACCTATTTACTTCATCATCATCCTCAAATACTTTCCATTGTTGGACATTATCAAGCAAGGATGGTCTATATTTTATTTAGACTTCATAAACCAATCTAGGAGGCATGGAAGGGATGAACATGCTAGCAAACACAGTAAGCAAATCTGCAAGCTGATTTTTTACTCTAGGGATATATGAGATACAAAAGTTATCAAAAGAATCTTTGAGTCTCGATACCTCATCTCTGTATGCTTTCAGCCTTGGGTGCCTTGCTTGGAACGTTTTGTTCACTTGCTGAATGATGAGATCAGCATCTCCAAACACCTTTATGTCTCTGATCCCTCTATCTTTGGCAGCATTTATGCCCAATATCAGAGCCTCATACTCTGTTATATTGTTGGTGACCTAAAAAGTCAGTTTGAAAGACAGATGTGTGCTTTCTTGTTTTGGAGACACTAGCACCACTCCTGCTCCTGCAGTTTCCTTTGAATAGGCTCCATCAAAGAACATCTGCCAAGCTTGTGTACCTTCTTCTTCCATGGCTTGGCCTACTGGTTTCTTGAGCTACACCGAGGCCCTATGGAATTCTTCAATTTGGACAATACATGCCCCAAAGTTAGTGTCCACAGTGTAAATAGGATGATTAGTGGGATTCTTCTCATCACTGATAATATAGGTTAGCTGGGCTTCCTTGTACAGTCTCCTGCTTTCTCCTCCAGAAATTGGGACAATGACATAAGATAAATCATTTTATAACGTCCCACCCAATCTCTTAATCAATCCTCTGGAAAGTAGCATACCAAACTTAGGGGGGACATCTTCTACCATCATATCCATCATCATGCTTTTCATGGGTACTGAGTTAGGGTGATAGCTAAATCTTTATCAACCTCAGAAATTTCACCTTCCTTGAATGAAAGGAGAATAAATCATGATAAGGTCTGGTAATATCAAGGCCTAACTCTTCCATGAAAACTTTGGAAATCAGATTATGGCTGGCACCTATGTCGAGCAAACAATTGTGGAGGGTTTTGTCATGAATGGTCAAGGAGACATAAAATGATGGGGAATTGTTATCAGCAAGTTCGATCATTGGGCTAAGCACAACTGCAGGTTTGTCATCTTGTAAATTCACATAGTCATTAGAGGTTTGTGTGGCTTTTAGCTCAAGGGAATCAAGGATAGGCTTTCTAAAGACCTCACTCTTTGCAAGTTCTATAAGAGGTACATATATTTTCAACTTCTAGACTTCTGATTGAAAATTGAAAGGGGAAGCAGACTTGTCAGGGCCTCTTACCTCTTGAGCTGGTGCTTTTTGGATGATGGGGTCAACTGCTGGTCTTTTCTGTTTGCTATCCTATTGCTCTATGGGTACAACAGCTCTTTGGGCAGGATTTTATTTGATATTACTTATTCTTGACCTCAAGTTATATCTTTGCTGGTCTTCAGTCTGCAGAACAACTTCTCTGTCCCACTCTTGACTAGTCTGGTCCTGCAGTAATGATTCTTCGTAAGAAGCCATTGTCAAAAAGGCAACATTGCCTTTGTCTTCCATGCATTTAATCTCATCCTCCTCATCAAACTGTTCCTCCTGCATGACTACGTTATGGAAAGGAGTCTTAACCATTTGTTCTTCATTGGCTTCTTTACCCCTCTGAATGATCTGCAGTTGTTCATTTTCTCTTCTGAAAGGTTTTGGATTTCTAGGAGCAAATGTGTTAGGAAGCCTTTCTTTCCTAGAACTCTACTCAACCTTTAGCTTGGATATTCCAGTAACCAATGACTCACTAATTTTAGTCATTTTTTCTATTTTAGATTCTGGTGATGAAGAAGAGGAGGAAGCTTCACCTCTCTACCTCCTTCTATCAGCATGGCCTTTGATTTTCTCTGCAGCCATGATGTTGGATTCCACCTTTAAGGCTGCATCTTGTATTTCATCTAGAGGGGCACATCTTCTTTATGTTAATAGCAGGAAAAAATCAGAATCAAATGCATTGGCATAAGTGAGTGTGGCAGAGGTGGGGGTAGGCTTTACTTCAACTGGTATCTTGCTATACATACGGTTAAATATTTTATTAAAATCAGACAATGACTCCCCATTTTACCTTTTCAGGTTGCCAAACTCAGTATGGTAATATAACAGTTCTTTCTTATCTCCCCAATGCTTTAAAAACACATCATCTAATTCTTCAATGTCTGCTATAGACCTAGGGGTCAACTCTCTAAACCACTTTCTTTCCTCTCCATCAAGGCTTTGGACAAACGCTCTCATCCACACATCATCTTCACTGATATCTAGGTTATCAGCATAGCTATAAAAAGACTCAAGGTGTTCTTCAGCTGTTACTCCATCTGTACCAGTGAACTTAGGAATGTATTTTTGATATTCTACTGTAGGCACGACATTCAAAGGAATAGGCAGGACCAAGGGTCCATACCTAATAGCTATGATTCTTTCCATTTTGGTAGGTGCTTGTTGGCCTGCCATGATTGGGGTAGATGGAAGGGTACTGGCAATTTGAAAGGTAAGGAGTTGAGAAATAGATGACAAGGCTGAAGGAAACCGATGGACTATAGGGGAGGTTTTCTTTGGACTAAGATCCAAAGGGGAACTTATTGAACAAGGAGATTTATGAATCTCTGAGAGTATTTCTTCACTGTTGATGCTAGGCTCTATAATTTCAATATGTGGATGCTCAGCTACAAGCCTTTCTTGCAGAGATACATAATATTTTTTAGGCTTACCTGATCTTAATGCTCCTTTCTGTGATGTTTTTCTCTGCTTGACTATCTTCTCAGGGTCAGGCACTAGGTCAACTAGTGATTTCTGAGGATTTCTCTGAGTGTGCCTCATAAACTGAGCCAGAATTGTGATGTGGGGTTGCCAAAAGGTTCATCATCTAGTAAAGTCGCTAGATGGATGATTACAACCAAAAATGCGTCCAAACTTTGTCTATCATCAAAGTTGGATCTATGTCGTTCTCCCAGGGAAGTTGAGCTTCAACCTCCTCTCCCTGGAAACGACGCCAGTTATGTTAGGATTCTAAGAAACTCTCCTAGGTTGTAGCTCAGAGATGCCTGGTAACATATAAATTCAACTACTGTTGTAGGTTTAATGGAAGGAATGATGGTTTTTTTCAAGCCAGATAACCACTTCTACTTTGTTTCACTCTAGACATGCATGAACACCCTCAAACTACAAGGCTTTAGACCACAAATGCTCACAGTTTTAGATAATAGGTGAATATGGAAAATACTAACCACACTAGTAGATGCACAAGACCATGTGATGGCCAGTTGCAACTAGTAAAGAAGCCTATAAATCTAATATACTATTGGAATCACAGGATGACAACTCTCCGGCATTAAATGGAAAGAAACCTAAGCAACCTATTCAATGATACATTCAAGATTTTAACACAAAGATAAGATGGCAGTTATCTAGTGTTAAACATTAAAAGATCAAGAACACAGCATATCAGGCACAATCTTGGAATAGAGGAAAATGGAAAGTGAGTAGTTAACAACAAAACAAGCTTGTATTAGCTGAAAATGAAGAGGACACACTGCAAGTGAAAAAAAATATACAGTCTCTAGAAGTTGAACCTTACATCAAATGTCAACCTTGATTACATCTTGTTTGTAGGTATTTATAGATTTAAATTACAAGGGCACTTGGTCATTTAGGTATGGAGGGGTCATAACTGATCACCAACTGCATTTAACTGCCTGATGGAGTCTCTGAACGTGTTTTCTTGCTTCAGTGGATGAATACGATCTGTTAAGGTGTTGTGCTGTCCTCTTAGGCAGTTGGAGTCCTCGTACCAGTGGATTCCATGACTGATAAACTCAGTTACAGGGTCGTGCTTGTCCTTTTCTCCCTTGGCCATGTTGTCTATTAAATATGGTTGTTGGGGGTCTAACAATGACTGATAATGGTGGAGTTGGTCATCTCACTCTTCGGGCAAATAGAATGGCTAGAGGACATGGAATGCATGGGCAAATGAACAGTCGGGGTGAGAGGGAAGGATGACCATCAGATCAGGAAAATGGACGGTAGAGATGGCTCGGCGGAGACCTTCGGCTGAGGTGGGAGCAAGGTGAATGGGGGTCGTCGAATATTCAGTGGACTAATCGGATGGTGATTGGGCTATGGAGCTGCACGGTCATTTAACAGGAACGAGCAGTTTGGTTGGGTGGTAAATGGTATTCATCGCACCGCTTTCAGGCATTAAGCAGTAAATTTCTGGGGTCTTGCGATTCCATTCAGCGATCGACATGTAGTGGAAGATGAGAGAGAAAACCCACTCTCATCACGCACTATCGTTCAACTAAGTTGCTGACGCAATAAGAGTAAAGACTGTCAGATCTTGGTGGAGATGATCTGATGACGGAGAATGGCAGGGCAAGTCGCCTTTATCGAATATGATGGGAGTCGTTGGATCGATGAGCTGATCAATGGTGGAGATGAGGCGTGATGAGTTATGAAAGTGCGAAGGCATATGGTAGGGTCTTATGGTAGGTTCAGCCTCTGCGCTCGGGCTAAAGTCAAAAGGAGTTATTTTGCAGGCTTTAGGAGACAAATAGGGGAAACAGAGATGGAGGAGAATAAGCAGGGTAGAGGAAGAAAGGGGAAAGTGACCAATGTGAGCTTCTTTTTTAGCGTAACCAATCAGACCATCATCCTTTCTAACCTTAGAAAATTAGCATTGCATAGCAGAGCTAAAAACCCCAACACATCCATGATAGTGAATTGCTATGGAGCTCAGTTCCATATCACTGAGATTTTATCCTAGGGATAATGTGGTAGGAGCGAGGCCCCACGAATATGATTGATTACAAGATAGTGGTGCATGTTAACCAATGGGGAAAATACTTATGTGTATATGTTCCATGGAACCCTAATGATTTAAATTGAAGGAATCTTGTAGTTTTACAAAGGGACTTGAAGGGAAACTTCCATGTTTCTATTCCCTAGATGATGCGACATTATGGGCCCATTTATTTGTTACCCCATGTGAATGATTGAGCACTGCCAATAGGTTGATGTGGCATCATATCCATGTTTAACTTCCACGTAAACTTGGAGGATTCTTCCTCGAAAATTCCAATGGGGGACTCTAAAGGAAATCCCTAGGACTTTATTTCTAAGATGAGGTAGAATAGGGGCCCACAAGACATTTATGCCTAGAAGGGGGTCCAACCTTATATATTGTATATGTAAGTTATATAGGCAGTGGAACATGGATAAGAGGGGGTTGTCTGAGTATGTAAAGTACATGAACAATCAACAACAGATAATGTGATGACTTGGATGGCCATGGAGGCACTATGTGGGGACCTCATGGGAGCCACGTGGCTAGTCTTTATGACATGGCATGTGGATATTGGCTGAGTCCTTAATCAGTTATATATTTTGATCCAGGAGTTAGATTGAAGAAAAAATTATACCGTTGGAAAATTTTCGACAAGATAATTGCAACAGTGTTATCCATTTTAGGTTTTGAAGGAGTTGGGAAATATCATAAAATTTACACATAATTTCCATAAATGTAGCCTTGGAGGTCAGGTCAGATTAATAACCACCCTCTTTCTATCCTTAGTAGAGGATAGGGATAGTAGGGGGTGTATTACAATGTAGGAATCAAAAATATATTATAAAGATTGTATCAGGGTGTTACATCAAAGTTTAGGAATAGTAAGGGTTGTTAAGAGAAAATTAAATGTAATATAGGAATCAAGCAAGGTTCCCCCCTATCCCTTACTATTTTGGCATATGCACTAGTAAGTTAGAAGATTATTTGGAAGATGCAGGTTATATTAGCTTAAATCTCATTAGCATAGCCATCGTTCTTCTTCTTTATATTAATGATATTTTTCTTATGGCAATGAGTCCCTTTGACATTACTTAGAAACTAACAATCCTCAAGGATTTCTACTATAGTATGGGTAGGAATGTGGATATTGACAAAATGAAGGTTATGATAAAAAATATCACCTAAGATATTTTTTCATATGAAAAAGATATCTTGGAATAGATATTCATTACAAGCTCAATTGGAACTATACCATTGACAAAAGGGTAAATGAAGGGTGGAAAGCTTATTATGAAGTTGACATTTGGTTATGGGATAAGAAAATTCTCGTCTTCAATACTCTTGTTAATGCCATTATTTTATGAAATGGATGTGAAGTTTGGGGATACAATATCTATAAAGAGAATATGAGAAAGATACGATAGATCCAAAATAATTTTATGAATTTATTTTTAAAATAAAAGGAAACATACCATATTCTATCATTCTTGTATAAGTGATCCCTTTCCTTAGTGAGAGCATGACTATGATCAAGAATTCAATCTACACAAGAAAGATAAACAACATGGATAAGAAGAGTATCTATAAATTTTCTTCAAATTCCAACCAAAGGAACTAGTGGCTCAAGCAAGGATGGTATAAATATGCCACACAAGATCCTTAGGCTATTCATAGCTGTCTCATGTTACTAACCTTCATATCACGAGAAGGTTGCTGACAAAGTGTTTTCCAAAAATTCAAACAGAGGATTCATTCTGGGGTTTGGTAATTTCCGCAATATGTTTGATGAAAGCCTCTGGTAAACAGGATTTCCTAGGGATGTCGTGCCTCCCTTGTGGTAGTTGGTTTATGGTTTGGATCAAGCTAAGCAATGTTTTGTGGACAAGGATCTTCAAAAATTCCTAGCTTTTGTGAGATCCTTTTTTGACTAATCTCTATGTTTCAAGGTAAAAGAGACAAACATTGTAGCTTTGGTATCTAAATGCATTCATTAGAGTACAAGCATCCCTATGGGATCAATTAGGATTCTTTTTTAAGGGAGTTTATTGAAGATAGAAAGTGACCTCAAAGCTTATGTCATTCAAAAGGACAAAATTATCTCTCGTTTTGTAGGTTTCTCAAGAGGTGCAATTGGTGGTGGAGAGTATTCTTATGTAAGGAAAATGTATTTCAAAGGAGCCCTAAAGTCGGGTTCCTGTTGTCAACCTCCTAAGGACCTCTCTGGTCAGGATTTTGTAGTGGAATATTACTTAGATAACACAACACTATAGGTGAATTAGATCATTAATAAGAAAAGAACAACATATTTTTAAAGTTGGGCAAATATATGTCATTTTAATTGGTTTTCGTCCCTGACATCGAGCCTCTAGGATTGGGTCCACCAAAGCTAGTCCTAGAACCTAGACTTTTTATTTTGCTCAAAGGAATATTTCTTGATTTTCTTTAAATAACTAGAAGATTGGAAGAATGAATTTAATCAAGAGCCATGGTTTTTGGGATGCGCTAGTATTTTTATTGAACTGTGGTTCCCAAAATTTAATCCTGTCACCATGAAATCCCTTACTATCCTTGTTTGGTTTAGACTCCCAAAATTTCCACTTCAATGGGTCTAGCTAGATATATTAGAGGATATTAAAGACTCTATGGGAAAATTTATGAAAGTAGGCAATGAAATATTCTCAAAATGTTTTATAAGTTACACCTTCATATGTGTGGAAGTGGACATCAGTGAACGTTTTCCAAATAAAATCATCTTGAAATGGGAGGGTAAAGAGTATATCCAACCATTAGACTATGAGAACATTTACTTCAAGTGTAGAAATTTCCAACAACCTAGGCACCTTTAGAATTATTTCCCCTCTTCAAAAAGTGGTTTTGCAACTAGGATTCGAAGAAAATCTACCGTAGTTTAAGAGATCCAAAGGTCTTAGCAAAGCCAAGAATTTTGCAAGTCAAAAGAAGAAGAAACCCCAGAAATAAAAGCATCATCCTAACAAATCAGTCTCTCAAGATACCAGGAAACACCCAACTGCACCGACACAACCCCCAGCAATGGAAAATATGTCAACAAAGGACAATGAGAGATATTCAGCCATAATTGTACCTAAAATTTTTGGATAGAAGTGCAACCATGAATCTATCCATTCTGATAACAAGAAGGATATAACAAATCTAGTTGATTTGATTGCTATGGTTCGTTCTAAAAAAAAAGAAGAAGTATCATTATCCTATGTTGCTACAAATCGTTCAATAGGATGATTGATGTTCTTAGGTTAAAGGTTAAAATACAAAAACCAATCAATCTTCTTGGGCTTTAAAATAAGGAGTGTAGTAGAAGTAATTTGGAGTATCTGATTCATTGATGTAATATGATTTTGTGGAAATAATAGAATTTAATTTACCAAAAAACATGTCATGAGAGAGAATCATTAGCATATATAAGCCCAAGGAAAATTTCAACATGGACGTTGATATTTAAGAAGTAATCAAACAAATCCCACAGATTTTTTGAGCCATGGAGGCACCATAGATCCATAAATTAAAAAAGAAAAAGATGTTGGAATAAATGGAGGGATAATTGCATGAGATTTTGATATATTTCAAAGTGTTTTTGGCAATTTGCTCGATGGTGAGATTGATGATGGTGCTAGGAAATGGAGTTTCATTGTTGTAAAGATTGTAAATAAGTTTGTTCCTATTATATTAGCCACATATGTTGAATAAAGAGAAGTTAGATTTTATACTTTCCTTGTCTATTAAATCTAAGAATTTTTAAAACAAAAATAAACAAATAGAGGGAATGGATCCCTAGTAATTTCCAAGAGTGATAAGAGAACAAATCCCTATAGTAACTAAAAAGCTCTCAAAAAAAAATATAATCCCTTATAATAATTAAAAAAACAAAAAGGAAAGGAATCTAATACAATTTGATACAAAATGAAATTAAAAAAATAATAATAAAACAAAATTTATATTTCTTAGGAGTGGCCATTCAGGCCTGCTCTCACTCCATGTGCTCATTAACATCTCCCTCATATGCAATCCATAAAATCATCTCGTTAGTACGAACGTCCATCCTAGGAGAATTGTTGATAAATGTGAATGTTGGCTTGGGTATTGGTCCATCTTGGAAGCACGTGCGATAAATTTTGGTTGTGAGGAATAGCGAGGTGTGTGGGTTTGGCTACATGGCAGATCTCTGAGGTTTTGGCTTTAGCTACCAGGCACAGTACAGGGTAGTGGCACTGTCGTGTGGTTTGGGCTCTTTTATCAGCTTTGTCACTAGGATCTGGGCACACAAATGGACAAGGTACTAAGCCGTCTCCAAGATTCCTTTTACTTTTACAGTGCTAATGCAAGAAAGTAATGACACAAACGATATATTTTCTTTCTTCACTGATGAACCTAAGTTTGTGAATGAACTTGTAACATTAGTGTGATTTGATTATGTGATTTATGAAGATATTTGTAATTTGGAAATATTGGCATTGGGTGTCCTCTATTAGGATAGGTCTTGTCAGTCAAAGGTTTTAAATGTCATCACATCAGGAGGACATCATGGCATCTTACTTAGTCTAATGTATAGGGAAATAAGTTCCCTTTCCAGTGAATCATCCTATTATGCTATATCTTTCCTAGAAGCATTGCTTTCTTTTGTAACAGTTCTAGTTTCTTCTTCTTCTTGCTGCACTACTTTAAGGGATGTGGGTTTAATTCCAACTTTTCCCCCTATTCTCAAATATTGGATCCACAATACATAAAATTGGTAATAGTTTTTGTGCATGTTCTCCAGGCTTTTATGGATTATAGTAATCCTATTGCAAACTCCTTTATGGATTTAGGAGGCTTGGATAGCACCATAGCACGCTTGAAGCTTGAAGTCTGCCATTTTCACGAGAGATTAAGCAAAGTGGAGAACCACAATAAGGTTTCAAGGGAAAGTATACTCAAAATAATGTTGGTGGGTCAGAGGAAACACAAATAGATCAACCTGACACATTGGTTCCTTGACATAGAAAACTTATTATGAAGGCTTTAATTCGCACTATATCTCTTAGCACATATACTCCTAGAAATTTTGCATTATTATATGGATTTGAAGAGATATCTTTGCCATTTAGCTTGTGCACTATATTTAAAATATTAAAGGACTTTGGTGGTGGGGTCTTTTCACTTGCAACAGCAATCATGAGTGATCTTATTCACACACATCCAACTTGCTCTTCTATTCTAGATGTTGTTGGTCTACCTAATGTTTTTTGGATGTCATCACGGTTGGGGTTATCCATTGTGCAAATAAGTATATTATATACAACAATTATTGGATGATTTGTGCCATTAGTGGAATGGTATTTAAGCTATTAATGATTATGGTGCTCTAAGATGTTTTGTGAAAAAATTTACATCAAAAACCTACTTACAAGATTCAACATGTGACACTACTATGTCCTTATCATATGCCTTGGATAAGCTGATGCGACATGTTACTTCTTTGAGGGGGGCTAGGGTGGATGTATTGATTGAAATATTAAATACTATTTCAAAACTTGGATTTGGTGCCGAATTGTCTTCCCTGTTGTAAGAATCTACTAGCTCTTTTGTGTGTGTTCCCATGGATACTAATTTAGAATAGAAAATAGTTAGTTAAGTGGATCAAGATGAATCATCGAGGGAAACATCTGAGTTTGGGTTTGATACTTATACTAACTTTATTTCTTTAAACATGGAATCCTTTCTCTTAGATTGTATAAGCAATTCTACACATCTCTTAGAGAAGATTTTGCATCATACAAATACATGTGGGGTGTTTGTTGAGAAAAAGGGTATAGAGGTTGTGCCACAATTACTGATTTATCCCTCTTACCATTTTCATTTTCAGGTGGCTAGAATATTGATTTAAGAATTTTTCACTGCACACTCATCTCCTGTCATAAGGGTTGTTTGTACTCCTCTAAGAGAACACATGAAACTTGAAATTGAATTCATGGATTTGTTGGCTAGAACAAAGTTGGAATATATTGAGGTAGAACATGCATGATAACTTTGAGATTCATTCCAAGTCTAGATGGCGTTTTACCGTTTTCAACACATCTTGTGAAAATCACAACAACAATGATGCTTGAATTTTTTTTTGGGATGTAGATATACTTAAGTATGTGGGGAAGGTGTACAAAGAAATATTTTGTCATATATCTCTTGTTGGTTATTCAAAATTATATGAAAAGAAAGAGGCTAAACAAGGACCTACAACTGGGAATTTGGAACTAAATGCAATAGGTAGAGGAGTTGGTAGTGACACTAACATAGTTTCAATTGATTGGTATGTGAAGCCAATGTCTATGAGGAATGGACTTTCTTCTCATTGGTTCATTGAACCTGGATATCTTTCTCTTATACAGATAATAATTCATCGTCATAGAAGAAGGGACCATGGTATTGAAGGGAATTCAAGAATGCTTCTTGGTTAGCTTGGGCGACATGTAGATGCATCAAAGGTTGACATTGGCGATTTTGTAAGTGCAGGGGAAACATTTAAAACCTAGGAAATTAAAAGGAAGCCACCTAATCTCTTGGACTTTGATACTATAAATAAGGTCGTATATATAATGTGATCATTCTATGAGACTCTTGTTAAAGTTTTGGTAGTTTCCAATCGATGTTGGGATGCTACATGATCGCTTAGCATAGAAGCCAAGAGTGTGGTGGTTACTCTTGCAAAAATAATTCATGAATCTTGATGTGGATGAGAATTGTAGCTCATCTAAGTTTTATTCATCACTTTCTTCAAAATGTCACTACCCTAGAAAGTTGTGGATGAAATGACAACATTTATATATGAAAATTGTAAGTGAATATGCAATACAGGAGTGGTGAATTGTTTCTATTCTCATGGTACAATTAAACATCTTTTGACTAATTTTGAAGCAACAAGTCATTTGATTTTTACACTACCATTTATCTCACAACAAGGAATGGAAACAAAAAATAGAAAAGGTACTGAAAATGGTAAGCTAAAGAATGCACCTTGGTTGTTAGAGGAATTATGAAGCTATTGCAGTTTTTCAAAGTACCTAATGAATTATTCTTTACTGTTAATTGTTCCATCGACATCATAGATAGTGAAAACTTTTGTTGGAGGCTATTTCACTGTTCCAAGGGATCCAAAGATTTTTTTCCACACTCTACAAGCTCAAGTTCTCAATGTTGTTAGACCTATCTAGATAAATCCAATGCTTTGTCGTTGTAGTCCATCTTTGATTACCTTTGTTGTTTGCATTATTACCCATGTATACACTACCATAAGTGATGTTAATGGTAGTCCTGAAAGCACAAGAAAATTTTTTATAGGTCATCCACCAGATGAGGTTGTCATTTCTATGATGGTTGACATGGGATTTCCAAGGTCCAGGGCAGCGGAAGCATTGAGGCGTGTTGAAAAAAATAGTGTTGAATTTGCTATGGAGTGGCTCTTTATTCATCCAAAGGATTCAGTGAAAGAAGATGATGAACTTTCCCAAGCTCTTGCATTGTCACTGGGTAATTCTGAGATTCCCAAATACAATTTCAATGTAAAAATGAGAGATGTTTCTTATGAAGAGAAATCTCCAGAAAATCCTCCCGTTGAGGATATCTTAAATACGTGTATGAATCTATTAGAAAGTACATATGTGATTGACTTTTCCATGACTGTTTTGCTTGTAACTTTGCGCAAATGAAACAAAGGCCAGTAGTGTCTAAGATTCGTTTAATTTCTTAGTCAACAACTAAATCTTTATAGGTGGATGGATCTGAAAAAGGTACTAGTCCATTATCAATTATTTCTCATATTTTTGCATTATTTTGGAGTGAAGATAACAATATTAGAGATATAAGAGTCAAGAATTGACTTGTTGGTATACATTGAACTTATTGAAAAAAATTATGCCAAATAACCTGAAAGGGGAAAAGTTTCAGTTCCCAAGTGGGTGACTACGTTATCATTCATACTTGACCATATGCTGCAATGCAAAATCCAACTTACTACAGATTCCCATAATATTGGTGCTTTGGGAGGAACTTCACTTGTCTCTAATTATGAAGATATAACTTTAGCTAGTGCAGGTGTTGTAAATAACAGTAAAAAAATCTTCCTTGGATGGAAACAATAAAGGCAATAGTCCATTCATGAATATTTTGTGAAATCCTTCGGGATACGTGAAAACAGATGAACGATATATAGTAATGACTATATCCTGCAAATACTCGAGACTACACCTTCGAACAATTATAGTTCAGGTGGTTCTTTGGTTATGTGTGACATAGAAAGTCATATTCCATGGCAACATAGTTTCTTGAGAGAGGTGGATTGTCTTCTCTTTTGAGCCTTCCTAGAAGTTGTTTTTTCGCAAGTTTTGATAGTGTGGAAGTTGCTATTATACGCCATCTTCTTGAGGATCCTCAAACTCCTTAGATTGTTATGGAGGTAGAGATACAGAAGACTCTAATGAACTTGTTAAGTCGTCATGATGGTTGTGTTTCTCGTTGAAGATTCTTGACATCTATGGCTCTTTTCATTTATTGAGATCCAACAATTTTCATGCTAGTTGTTGGTATGGTTTGTTAGTTACAAACATTGACAGGTAAGAAAAATATCATTTTGTCGAAGGAGGAGGATAAATATAAAGGTAAATAGAGGGAGAAATTGAAGGAAAAGGATAAAGGTAAAGAGAAAGTCAAATTTTCTGGGAAGGCTGAAGCAGGTATTCCATCTGTTTATTTTGGTCGGGTGCCTGATGTAAGAAAGCCACATTAGAAGTTGGCATTTATATGCATATACATTGGGGCCTTTATGAGGAGGTGTACTTCCTATGGAACCTAAGGATCATGGAAATTTGGGGCATTTTACCCACCCACATGTATGTGTAACCATAGGAGAATTTTTTTCTTCTATGATGCAATTTTCTAGGCAATTGTCATACATTACTTATTATAGGTCGTCTTTTCCTTTCCATTTGTTTTTCCAAGTTGACATGATTGTGCCTAAGATTTTCTTGAAGGTTGAATACTATGTTCATAAGGTGTTCTTTTATATGGTGACTTTTTATTTGATTTTTTTATACAGGTCATCTGGCCACATAGTGACCACCATTGTCCAACTGAAGAAAACTTGTTTGAGTTTCTTGGTTTTTTTTTTGGAAAAATGGCATTGGAATTGTTGATGTTAAGGTATATGTTGTATAAATCCTTTATAGTCTACTTCAGTTTATATTCCACTATTTTTCGTTTTCATGTCTTATACTTGATATTATATATTATTTCATTTTCATCAGAGGAACTTAGTATTGATCGTAAGAAGGAATGGAAAAAAGAGGAGAACAATAACATTGGAGTGACAAATGTAGAAAGAGAGAGAGAATATATGTGGTCTAGTGATACCCTTAAAGACAATATATTGCATGAGACACACACATACAAAATTGATGGTCAAGTCTTTAGAGTTGGTGAATTTACTTGCAATGCCTTAACAATGCCAAGTTAATATTTTGAAGTGATGAAATAATAGTTAATGTGTAAATTGTAGTCCAACCAATATTAAGTTGGAAACTCATATTGTAATACTTGACATTTCATATAATATAAATTTTGGTTCAAATTATTTATAGTTGTACTTCATATTATTTCGTATTGGAATTAACATATGTATCTATTCATTTTCTTATTAGATGAACATGGCATTTTTAAAATATAGTCACAAAATCATTTAAATTAATTTATGTTGATTAATAATGAACACAAAATCAATCTAAAACTACTAAATTAGTAGTTTATATTGATTAATGGTGAAACAAATAAAATTTATGTACAACGAATAAATTAGTCGTTTGTAATGATTATTAATGAAAGTATATGAAATGAATATAAAATACTAAATCAGTTGTTTATATAATGAATATGAAACTACCAAAAAAATATAAATGGCCACTGTAAACTATAAATTTGTGATTACAACTCAAGATTAAATTTTTCATATATACGACTATTAGTAGATAATTTACAATATCTTATAACATGACCAAAATTTAGTCATATTTCTTTGGTCCTTAATTGGTTTAAAACAACGACTAAAATTTTCATATATATGACTGTTAGTAGCTAATTTAAAGTATCTTATAACATGACCAACATTTTGGTCATATTTCTTTTGTCATTAATTGGTTTTCTCGGGTGTTTATGTAGTAGTATAATCTGTTGTGTATTTGGTCATTAGTTGTGACATTTAATGACTAAATCAATGATTAAATTTATGACCAAATTTATGACTAAATATACTACTTGTCAATAAAATTGAGACATACAATTAATGATTAAGAAAAATATGGCTAAAGGTTGGTCGCGTTACAAGATACTGTCAATTAACCACTATTGCTCACCGATTGAAAAAAGGTCGTTTATATGAAAATTATAGTTTTTCTTAGTAACTAATTAGTCATTTTGTACTAGTGGATGCCACCTTTAGTGATGTACAGTTTTTAGTGGTTTAGGCACTTTTGACCATCGCCAATGAGCTTGTGGTGACATTTTTTTACCCTCACGAATGTCTTTTTTTCTTATAGTGGCCCTTTCAGAAATTCATGTAGAACAGACGAAGTCTCACTTGAGGCACCTATGGGGGGTTGCGAGAACCAATTTTTTGCAGCTTGAAGGGGAATGGGAATATTCCCTAGACATCATCCTACCATGTCCAATATCAAATTTACACACACGATAACCATCATAGTTCCTGATGGAAAATACAAATCATTCTTAACAATAAAAATTTAAAAGAAAAGGGGTGCACCAATTATCGTTAGCCACACACTATGCTCGTTCAACCAGTAATACTGAAACTAAACACTACACATAAAAGAGATTACCATGCAACCATAGAACACAAATATATGGAAGTCTAAAACTAATTTATATTACTAAAAAATGGTGCCAGTTGTACTACATATTCTCTTAGTATAGAGTTCCTCTCGACCCACCAACCTAGCTCAATAGTACACAATTACAATGTTATAAGCTAATCATCTCACTAACTAGCTAACTAATTGAACAACCCACAAAGAGAGAAACAAAATAACAGAACATAGGACACAAAACATAACATAATAGATCAAAACCCTTAATCATGTCAGCTTTTGATGACTTATATAAAATTACATGTAGAAGTGACCATGGGAAATACTTTTCGTAAAACTCATACTATGGGCAGTTAAGCTATTATTTACTAAAACTAGAGGGTGAATGTATGAAGATGGGTTACACTTTTGTGCCAAATGTGGCGATGAAATTTCAAGTTTTTCCTTTTTTCTCGAATTGAAGCCTTCAAAATTCATATAAGCATTGTGAATTTTGATTTGAAGTGAAAATATAATATGTGAAGAAATATGTTTTTGTCCTAATGATATTTTTTGCAACAAAGATTAGTTTCTTATAATCTCTCAATTTTCCTTTAAATGCAATACTTGTCCTTGCAAATTTTCGCACATCATAAGAGGTATGTGTTTGTTCACGTAGCATAATAACTTAATATATTTGTTATATATATATATATATTAATATATGGAGAGAACTAAGTTTTTCCATGTTAAAAATTTAATTTTTTTATTATTTTTCAAAGTTGGCAAAGTAATATTTCAATTGCATTTTGGAGACACATGTGTTCGCGTAATATTTTTTTCAACTCTTTAAATAAATTGAAAAACAATGAGTACCCTCTTAAAGAGGAATCATAAACGAAGATAGTGTTATTTTTGAAATTTTTTCATTGTATATATTTATGTTATTGATATTCAACCTGTTTGAAATTGTGAAAAATAAGTTCAAGTATTATGTTTAGAAGGAATTAGATGAAAAACATCATATGAATTCAAAAGTGTCAAACTCATATGCCATTCGATAGAGGATTCTTTCACAAATCTAACATGATAAACTTCACTAATTAAGGACATATTATGCCCTAAATCTGTTAGGGTACAAAATGGGGTTGTAAAGAAATCTACGGAAGGGTTGTTAAAGTTGTGATTTTTAGGACCTCAAGAGCTCGATCAAGTGCTTAAAACACTTGATTGAGCGATTGATTTTGAAATTCAGATAACTCGATTGAGGTTTCAAGAAACACTCGATTGAGCCATTAACATGATTAAATAAAGGCTCGATCTAGCTTTAAAGCTCGATCTAGCCTATAGCTCGATCTAGCTTTAAGGCTAGATTTATGCTATAGCTAGATCTAAATTTAAGGCTAGATCTAGCTTTAAGGCTCGACCGAGCTTTAAGGCTTGATTGAGCCACTTTTTTTATTCCATGCATGTGTGGTATTGGCGGGAAATTTAAAAAACATGGCTCAATCGAGCTTTTAGATAACCTTGAGTTACATTGTTTAAGCCCTCAAACAACTTGATTGAGGGCTCAAATATTGCTCGATTGAGTTCTTAAAATAGCTTGATCGAACTATTTCTTTTACGCAAAACACACCCTATCTTGCTAAAAGGCGTAACCCAACTCCATGCACTCACCCTGGATTAATTAAAAACATGGGCATTTGGAATTCAATATTTGGTGATTTCCCACCTAGTAGCTTCCTTTGTTCCGTGTCGATGTCGACCACACATTTCTCCACTACTAACAATGTGCTCCACCATGTTTGCACAATGTTTGAATGATTTGTTCTTTTCTCCTATGTCTGCACGTGTGCAACCAAAACTGCTCCAAAACTTGCCTCCAACAAGAGGCCACTTGGTTAGTTATCCTTGGAGGTTGAATAAAGGATGATTTAGATTATATATGGTATATTGATCATGGGGATGATGAGAATCCAATGAAAATATAATGAAGCAATTGGCATAATCAACCATGAAAATGTGAACTAACAAGAGTCGAGGGTAATGGGAAAACCTTATGAGGAGAAAGAGGTACAAGGCCCTTTCTCTAAGGTGAAAATTATATCGACTCCTAATATTTGGGGAAAATTTGCATGAATGTTGATAATGCAAGTGGTGACAAAACTATTACAACTCATGATGGTGTAGTGCTTCTAGCTAGTGGAAATTGAATGGATATGGAACTAGGTAAAGTTGCATGCTAGGCCAGAAAAGGAAGCCCTAGAAGCATGTTTATATGTAAATCACTAGGAATAGTAAAATATGTAGAGGAATCATTTACTTTTTATTGTTTTACCCATCTCAATAATGAATTTTATGGTGCACAAGAATACACAAAGTCATACACATATTACAAATTATTATTATTATTATACTAAACACTAACAAACCATATTTTAATGCTTAACTTAATAATTTGGCCACAAATATTTTATTAATTTTAGAAATATATAAACATTATCACTAAAAAAAAATAAAAATAGTGACATACACTATCTAAGTGCTATGTATCACTATACAAATTTGTTTTAATAAATTTTTCCGTTCATTTAAATACTAAACTAATGTCTTAATGTTAATATATGCATTATATTTTAAACCAAAAAAATGTATATCTCTCTAAGAAAAATGTAGTTTTTCTAAGTTTCTATGTATCACTATACAAATTTGTTTTAATAATTTTTTCCGTTGATTTAAATACTAAACTAATGTCTTAATGTTAATATATGCATTATATTTTAAACCGAAAAAATGTATATCTCTCTAAGAAAAATGTAGTTTTTCTAAGTTATAAAAGAATTCAACTCTTACCAAAAAAATATAGTTTTTTCTAAGTTATAAAAAAATTCCATAAGTAAAAGGTATATAGTCTGAAAGTTAATTAAATTGGTTATGTTTCATCTTTTCACAACACATTATAATGAACTGTTCATATACCTTAAACAGAATCCTAATTTTGTATATCTCCATTGCAATTAACATGTCATGAGAATGAATCATAAGATTATACAAACGTAAGGGAAATTTCAACATGGACGCTGATATTCGAGAAGTAATGAAACAAATTCCACATAATTTTCAGGACAAGGAGGCACCAAAGAAAAAATGTTTGATTATATTGAGGGAGAATCCATGTGCTTTTGATATATGTCAAAGTGCCTGTAGCCGATTTGCTTGATGGTAATAGTGATGATAGTGCTAGGAAATGGAGTTTCATTGTTGCAAACATGGTCAATAAGTTTGTTCCTATTTTTTAACTATAGACGTTGAATAGAGAAGAGTTAAATTCCCTACGTAATTTAGCTATTAGAAAAATGTAAAAAAAATTAAAAAAAACTCTACAAACAAAGGAAATAGATCCGCAGTGATTATCAAAAGAAAGAAGAGAACAAATCTCTAGCGTGGTTAGAAAAGCTTAAAGAAAAAGAAAATAATCTCTTATAATAACGGCAGAATCCAAAAGAAAAATGAGAAAAATGACTACAATAAGATTTAATATAAATGGAATTTAAAAAAAAAAATTAATAAAACAAAACTTTGTGTTTTAATACAAATACATATTTACGTATAACAATTTTTGATACAAAATGATATAGTATTTTTATCTGATTATTTTATTGTTGTATTACAAATTTATTAAATACAAAATAATATAAAAATGTATTTTTTGTATTTAGATTTTTGTAATGGATGATGAATATGGTTGTTATTCGAAATTATAGTCTTTATATTGCTTTCTATTAAAGCTTTTTTTATGATCTGTCTTTTCATATAATCTTGATGATGAACCAAGCGTTTTTAGTTAGAAACGCTATTGCCAAAAATTTTCTCTTATATATTTTTATCAGGAAACTTTGCTTAATAATATAACTTTATCTACCCTTTTTTTTTTTATTACCTATAATCCATTTTATTATTATTTTCAATTAATTACTCCATATTATTTAAGTTACATTTCTTCATATTTCAACGGGTAAACCAAAGTAGGGGATGATCCATAGCATAATGCTCTTAAATGTTTGTAATCCGGAGGCATGTTGGCATACGGGTAGCAAAAGGTATTTGAATAAGATGTTTGGAAAAGTATACACAATCAAATAGGGTAAGAGCTAACCAGCTTGCCATAGGGCATTAAATCTCTGGTTCGCTCCATGCTCGATAGCCCGATAACGCACACGTGCGGTGACGAGATAAATAAAAAATAATAGTGATGTGTTATAGGGTTATTAGGAATGCAACTAACAAGAAATTTAATGCCTTATAAAAAACTGATTAGCTCTTACCATCAAATAAATTATGGCAGGTTATAATTAATGTCGTCTTACGTCTCTAAACAACCTTTGTATATAAGAATATATGGACAAAATCTAGGAGAATGCTTCTCCTTTAATAACAGAATACTTCTTCTTTAATGTTCAATCTTGTTTTGCGTCCCAAAACAACCTTTGTATATAAGAATCGTTGACTTGCACATATTGACAAAATCTAAGAAAATACTTCTCTTTTGTCCGTGTGAAAGGAGGTGAAGTTGTTTGCATCGTAGCCGCCCTACATATTTGTTT
This sequence comes from Pinus taeda, assembly GCA_000404065.3. Classification (NCBI taxonomy): domain Eukaryota; kingdom Viridiplantae; phylum Streptophyta; class Pinopsida; order Pinales; family Pinaceae; genus Pinus; species Pinus taeda. Next base: position 33,934 of record APFE030067254.1, on the reverse strand, counting down.
GGATGGTGAAAAAATTCAAATGAGAAAATATAACAGGAAAAACAGGAAAAAATAAGAATGCACACTTTATTGATATTAATTTTCCTTTTAAGGGACAAGCATCGATTTGATATGACATAACGTGATATTAACGCGTATTATGACTTTATATTTTTTTAATGTTTTTTCACAATTATCAAATGGCATTAACGTCAGATAACATTGAATTGGTTTGATATGAACAGTGATTTAAAATATTGTTTTAATTTTAGGTTTTAAATGTTTTTTTATTATATTAAGATGGAGTTGTCTATAATGCGATTTTTTGGAGATTCCGGTGACGGAATCCGGCGGAAGAAATGAGGTTAAATCTTGATTTTTAGCAGTTAAAATGGTTTCTTAACTGCATATTTGGATTCAGCACCCTGAAAAACCCCTGGGACCCTTTGATTGTGCAGAAACTAACTATCAAACTTGGGATTCCAATAAATTGCTGTCAAATTTTGACCGGAAAAACCCACCGGAAAGGCTTTCAAAAAGTCTCATTATAGACAACTGCTATTAAGATAGGATTTTTATAATTTAATTTTGAGATTCTAAGAAATTTATATAATGTATATTAGTTTTTCGGATTAATTATATTGTTGGGATTGGGTCGACGTTTCGAACCAACTAATGTGGCTTATTCATAGGACAAGGTGAGAAATCACTGGATCTGAGGGAATAAATAGCATGGATGCATCATTGCCGAAAGTTAGCCATTAGAAAAAATATGGGCAAACACTGGAATCAATGATGTATCCCTACATCTTTTGAGAAATGTCAGATCTTCTTTCTTCTTAGCAACTTGCAGTCGTGTCCAATCAAATTAACGAGCCCTGTCGGCCATTTCCCTTTCGTATAGGGTGATAATGTTAGATCTAAGACTTTTGTGATCCATAATGTATATATCAGTCTTTCGGATTAATAACATCGTTGGGATTGGGTCTTTTGAACCAACTAATGTGATTCATCCTCAGGACAAGGTGAGAAATCACTGGATTTGAAGGAATAAATAGCATGGATGCATCATTGCCCAGAGTTAGTCATTAGTTGATTCGAACCAAGTAACGACTAAATTTGGGCAATGATGCATCCATGCTATTTATTCCTTTAGATCCAGTGATTTCTCACCTCGAACCAAGTAACAACTAACTCTGGGTAATGATGCATCCATGCTATTTATTCCTTCAGATCCAGTGATTTCTTACCTTGTCTTGAGGTTGAACCACATTAGTTGGTTCGAAACGTTAGCCCAATCCCAACGATGTGATTAATTCAAAAGACTGATATATACATTATGGATCACAAAAGTCTTAGATCTAACATTATCACCCTATACAGAAGAGAAATGGCTGACAAGGCTCAACAATTTGAAAGGGCACAACTAGAAGTTGCTAAGAAGAAATCAGATTTGACGTTTCTCAAAAGATGTAGTGATGCATCATTGATTCTAGTGTTTTCTCGTATTTTTTTCATAACGGCTAACTTTGGGCAATGATGCAGCCATGCTATTTACTCCTTCAGATCTAGTGATTTCTCACCTTGTCCTGAGGATGAACCACACTACTTGGTTCGAAACGTCGACCCAATCCCAACGATGTGATTAATCTGAAAGAATGATATATACATTATGGATCACAAAAGTCTTAGATCTAATATTATCACCCTATATGAAAGGGAAAAGGCTGACAAGGCTCTTCAATTTGAATGGGCACAACTGCAAGTTGCTAAGAAGAAATCAGATCTAACATTTCTCAAAAGATGTAGGGATGCGTCATTGATTCCAGTATTTGCCCATATTTTTTAGAATAGCTAACTCTAGACAATGATGCATCCATGCTATTTATTCCTTCAGATCCAGTGATTTCTCACCTTGTCCTGAGGATGAACCACATTAATTGGTTCGAAATTTCGACCCAATCCCAACGATGTGATTAATCCAAAAAACTAATATATACATTATGGATTACAAAAGTCGTAGATCTAAATTTATATAATATTACAAATATATATTAATAATAAAACATTTTAATATTAATTATAAATAGAAAGTTTCAATATTTATTTTTAATTTTTAAAAATATTATTGAAATAGAGGTATTGCATAAGTGAGTATGGTAGATATATTGTAATGTAATGTTTAACATTTTGACCAAGTCAAATTAAATAAATTTAAAAATAAAATAAAAAGATAAATGTATTGTAAATCTTTTAATTAAGTGAAAATAAAATAAAAATAACTCTCAAAATAAAAATAACAAAATAACTCATGGTATTGAGAACCTAGTATTGACTCGTGGTATTCATGTGGAATATAGCCTATTTAAATTGGAAATTAAACTAGCCTAGATCCATCTTAACTTTGGATCTACCAAGGGCCGAGAGGGATCAAATCTTTTTTCACCTGACCCCTGTTGGCTCTCTATTTGGAGCTATGAAGGATGTAGGCTAATATTAATTTATTTTACTTAAATGCATTGAGATATAATTTCATCAAAACTTTTCGGGATAAATCACATCACTAATTTAGGGTCGACACATTTCAAACCCCTACTTAGGTTCATCATCAGGACAAAGATGGAGAGCAAGATCAACAGATGAAATACTTATAGTAGAAGTGCAACGGTAAAATCCTAACAATCATTAAGATAAATAATATAATAAAAATAGTAGTTATAGTGAGTCTAAAAAATAATTAAAATAAACAATTTATTATTCGATAATTAATAATTTATTTATTTAATTATTATTTTTAATTAAGGAAACATCTAGAACCTTAAAGAACTTAGTAAATAATAAAACTAAAAATTAAAATAAAATAAATAAAAAAAAAACTTAAATTCTCCAATTGAGTATGGTAGATATGTTGTAATGTCTTGTTTAACATTTTAACTTTGGATCACATAAGAGGGATCGAACCTCTTGAGATGAAATCCTCTTTTAGAGTGAAAAGAGATTTGATCACTCTCAACACTTGGTAAACCTAGATTTAAGATGGAGCTAGGTTGGTTTATATAAGATGATTGTCCTAGGGTGTAAATCAATTAGCGATTGTCACCATATGAAGTATTATGTAAACTAAGAGATCCCAAGTTCAATTGCCCCAAAGTAACCCCATCTATGGAGAGGAGGATTGTCGTAGCCCCAGAGGTGTAGTGGTAGCGACTAGAATCAACCTCCTGTGAAATTTATTGAATATTTAACATAAAATTGATATATTTACAATATATTAATTTAAATGGTTAATTAATAGTGATAGATTCAATATAAAGTACTCACCATAAATCCCATATGTCTATGATTAAGTGGAATGTGGTAGCGACAAGAATCAACCTCCTGTGAAATTTATTGAATATTTAACATAAAATTGATATATTTACAATATATTAATTTAAATGGTTAATGAATAGTGATAGATTCAATATAAAGTACTCATATGCTTATGATTAAGTAATTCCATTGCAAAACACACATACAACAAATGTTAATTGTGTCAATACGCATGTCTCTTTTGGAAAATGACTTCTAGAATTTTAATTTAATTATCATTAATTATTATGTGGATGGTGGGGATTTAATATCTATAAAATATTCTAGAATAATTTTAGTAGCATACACAAATTAAGGGCTAAGATTTATTTTTGATGTAGTTAATGCATTTTTGCTCTTTTTTTTTAATTCATTAATTAGAAAAAATCTCATGTGAACAAGTGTCATATAAAATGCATTATAGTTTTTTCTCCTGTGATATTGATAATCCATGATATTGTAATAAATTCTATTTTCAAGCTAAGAATGTCTATGATAAAGTGGGGGTGAAAGCCTATTTTCAAATTAAAAATATTTATGATAAAATGGATGAATCTTCATGATTATGTTTGTTATATATTATATAGTATTTTATTTTCTTTGCTAAGTTATGTGAGTCCTGAGATGACTACATGCAACATGGGCCACAGAGACCTTAACATGACTCGATTTTTCCCTATAGAGTTTCAAATCGGTGACCTTCACATCACACAGTGCCTTAACAATACACCTCATCATTATCTACTCTACACCTAGTGGGCTATTAATAATAAGAATAATTATTTTAAATAAAGTCATAATTTAGTTAACTTTTATGATTTTTTAGTTTTAGCAACCTGAGATGTATGATAAAGCAAGTATTTTAATGTTTAGTATGGATTGAAGTCTATAAACATTTCCCAACCATTTAATTTAGATGGATGCCCTATGACTGTGCTGCATGACAACATACTCAAAACAAACCAATAATTTAGAGATATTATACACCACTCCCTCTAATCACCAAATATTTATGGTATTGGAAGTAGGCTAGCCATGTAAAAGCTTCTAGGCACATTGAATAAAAATAAAGAATCATCATTAATAATTTGTAGTAGCTTGATTCCTTCCCAGATAGTGATTTGGAGACCTTTCGCAAAATAGGGGAACTTTTCATAGTTTTTTCTTGTGAAACAATAATCCACTGCATAAAATCATAAGGGTACATATTTATCATCCCTAAAAATGCCGCTAAATCCTACAAGATGTGGGTTTCCCTTAGACGTACCGTTAAAATTCAATTTGAAAAAAATTGTAGGAGGAAGATAAATATGAGTTTGGACTTAAAGATCAATTTTGAGTAGACTCAATAGGATAAGGGATCATTTCCTTTTCTAGTTCGAGGTTCTTTAGAATCATAGCCTCAGTCTCATCTACATATCGATTAACAAAGTACCATTGCAAGATTATAAGTGTTTCTTTTAAGTTTGAGAAAATTAGATATTTTAGTAGTTGAGAGCTCCATACCTTCTACCTAAAGATACTATTATTGTGCTCCTTTCATAAGTTTCGTATAATAAAACCAAAGACAAGAATCAATGCTCTATTAATGATTGGATTTTTAAACTTAATATTGGACCATTGAGTTGAGATTATGGTAATTTTTTCTAAGACAACCAAAAATAGTAAAAATAATTTCCCATACATTTGATGCAAAAGCACATGAAAGGAGGAGGTGGTTCGTTGTTTTCTCTATATGAAAACAAAGAAAGAAAAGGGAAGGCCTTTCAAAAACTTTATTTCTAATTTTATCCCACTTAAGAAAGTATTCCATGCAATTAGCCATAAAAATGTTGAAATTGTTTGCCCATATTCCATACCATATCCATCACTAGGTTCTCATCCTTTCCAACTGTTAATGACCCACCACAATAGCAGAGGCTTCTTTTACCGAGAAGGAACCACATGGGAGTTTACCCCATCTTAGAATGTCTGTGCTACTTGAGTATCTAATTATCTTCTCCCATAATTCATGAGACAAAGTTTCCCATGGAAGACATTTTGAAGATTGGGGAAAATCATTCTTCTTCTTCCAAAGCCTCCAAAAAGATGTGCCAACCCGAGGTTTCCAGTGATCAAATACATGGATTTCTCCCAAATTTTCTAGAACATAATTTATCTCTTTAATGTTTTCAATTTCATTCAAATGTGGCATTTGTTTCCAAGCATCCTCCTAGAAATTGGCCTTTTCCCCTGCTTTAATTTCCCAAAAATCCTTTTGTTGCACCATAATTTTACAATTTTGAGCCCATTTCCATAGGTTGGATCCTCCAATGGACGAATAATAATGTAATCTCTTCAATTATGTCATTAAAGGAGCATACTTTCATGTCTATATATATTTCCATAGTTGACTTCCTCCTTTCACCCATCACCACCATAATTTAGCTCCAAATGTGGTGCTCATGATGTCTGAATCATGTAAACCTAATACTCCTCAGATTTTAGGTAGTACAAGTTTCTCCCAGCTCACTAACAAGAAACACTTGGCTTTGTTTGAGCCTCACCAAAGATAATCACCCCACAAATATCTAAGCTAGCAACCACCAATTTTTGGAAGTGGCATAACCACAAATTGATACACGGGGATAACTTGCAAAACTAACTTGGGAAGAACCAACCTACCTGTGAAATTCAAAGATCTAAAAGTCTAATTTTGAATCCTAGTGAAGAGTTTGGTCAATAAGTCTCTCCAACAAGAAATTCAATTTCGATATAACACTAGTGAAAGCCCCAAATAACTAGTTGGGGACTGGGATCTATGAAATTCTAGAACGAGAGTAAAGTGGTTCTTAATAGAGTCTTTATAATTAAATAAAAATATGCTCATTTTATGTTTATTAATAATAATTCCAGGGGCAGTGGCAAAGTTTTGTAAGATAAACTAGATTCCTTTAGGCTTTGACTTCGTGAAGAGTAGGCACAAATAAATAGGTATCATCAACAAATTATTGATGTGTGATAAAAAAATTCTCCCCAACCATATAATTGATACCGTAATAAAAATCTACCAAAGCCTTCCATAGCCAGAATGAACAGAAAGGGGGATAAAGGTTCACCTTGACGTAATCATTGAGACAATTTATAAGTAGGAGAATGGAATCCATTAACTAAGATGGAGGAAAAAAAGGGGAAGATATGAGTGAAAAAATCCAAGAGATCCAATGTCATTAAAAACCAAGGACATATAAAACTTGAAGCAAATAGTCGCAACTGAGATGGTCATAGGATTTCGATAAATATAGTCTAATCAACATACCTAGTTTCTTCAAAGTTTTTAGGGAGTGGATAATTTATTAGGCTGTAAAAATACCATCTGTAATCTGCCATCCTTCCACAAAGCCAATTTGTTTTTTGTGAAATAAGAATGGGTAGCAAAGGTTTCAAACGTTTGACCACGAAAATAGACACCACTTTATATATAATATTTCATAAGGATATAGGCGAAAGCTAGTAGGATCCTCTAAATTGCTAGCTTTAGGCACCGAATTAATAAAAGTCGCATTGAGTCCCTTTGATATAGTTCGGGTTTGTCAAGATTCCTCGACAAATTCATATATCTCCTATCCAAGAAAAGACAAACATTCTTGATAAAAATATGAGGTGAACCCATCAGGCCCTAATGCTTCATTTTTACACATACCCATCACTATCATTTCAACTTCTTGAAATGAGATAGGGCGTAGCAAGGAAGAATTCGTCCCTTCAGTGATAAGGCAAGGTATACCTTTTATATCTTGTTAATATGTTCTTGACGGTAAAAAGTGTTTTCAGACAAAATACCCAAATTATAATCGATGAACTCCTTTTGAATATTAGAATGGAGGATTTTCCTAGCACCATCTGACCCAATTAGACAAAAAATCCTATTATTATGACAACATTGCAACATAGGATTATGAAGAATATTTAAGTTTCTTTCACCTCTTTTAACCATTGAACTCTAGATTTTTGTTTCCATAGAAGTTCTTCTGTTGTCTTTTCTCTAACTAATGTAGCGTCAAATCTTCATCGACAACTAAATCCATATTTCTTCCATCCAAGATCATACATTGTTGTAAATCGTGCATCTTCATTTCCAATTTAGATTTCTCCTCAAAAATTTTCCCAAATTCATTTTTGTTCCATACTTTAATTTTTGATTTCAAGGCCTTCAATTTCTAGAATGAATGCATTTTATTCATACCTTTCATAAAAAATTCCTTCCACCAACCTTTAAATTTATCAATGAAATCCATAACATGTAACCAGAAACTTCCAAAATGAAAAGGATGATTTTTTGGAGCTTCCTTGAGGTCTAGTTCTAGTCGGGTCAACCAATGGTTTGATCCATGACAAGAAAGTACAATTGCTTCAATAATAATATCATTATGCTAGACTTCTTCAGTTACTAGGAAATGATCTAGACAACTTGATATTTAATGTCTTCCACCACCCTGATTGTTCCAGGTAATAATACCATTTATGGTAGGGATATCTACTAGATTTAGTTGTTTAATGAACCTATCAAAAGAGGAAAAGGTTTGAATGAGTTTACATAACCCCTTTCATTTCAGATAAGGAGAGGATAAGATCAAAGTCCCCCCTAGTATCCACAAAAAGTTTGGAAAACACCATCTATGGGCCAAATTTTGGTCCAGAAAAGCATTTTCTCCATTATAACTGGAGGACCCTACATGTTGTTAAAGCAACGATCTCTTTTGATCTAAGATACCACAAACAACTAGTTAATATTCGAGAGCTTTCCAACCAATTTCGAAAAACTACCTCTAGTGTTCCACATAATTTTCAAACATCTAAAAAAACCCTTGGAATCTAAGGCCATGAATTAACAACCTTTACAACAAAGGTAAGCAAATAATGGTTGATTTATCCTAAGCAAGTTTCTGTAAAATCACCACCGTCAACTTCTTCTTTATAATTTGGTCACATAGTTATCTTTGTTTTCCCTTGCTGTTTAGGCCAATCATATTCCAAGAAATGATTTTCATTAAGAAAGTTTTTAAGTAAAGGGATGAAATTCCAAGATTAGTGTGATTTTCCCTGAATTGGCTAACTCCTCCCCCATGTCATGCAATGTATCCCTTTTTTGTTTTCACCCTTTTTGTTTTGAGTCTTTTACCAGATATTTGACCAATATATATTTTCCTTTCTCTCAGAATCCTTGAATAAAATGAATCCCATGTTCGAATGAGTAATGTTTATGTTTTTTATTTTTCCATTCAATAAGATCCTTCACATATTGCTCATGATGTTCCTTGGTTAGGTCCACTAGGCTTTGCTCTACCCATTTATTAATTTTAAGTTTTTGGAATTAATAGTTTCGATTATTTAAGTTTGACCTAAATATTATTTTTATTTTAGTGTTTTCATTATTTAGTTTTGTACACAATTACATCCAGGATGAGATGGAGTTCCTAGACATCTCCTCGCTTGGCAGTGTCTATCAATACCCTGTCAATATTGAGAAAAAATTTAAACAGAAAAACTGATACTTTGGATTTGTGAATATGAAGCAAGGGAAAGGTACCCCAAATTGCAGAACAAAAAACAAAGCCAAGGTGAGGTGACCCTGGCTAACCCACTAAAGCTGCAAGCAAAGAACAACACCATGCAGAAAAAGAAGGATACATGGAAATGGTGTGAGTTCCATAAGAGCCCCACTCATAACATAAGTGAGTGTCGAGCAAAGAAGTCACTAGTGGCTGAGATGAAAGCTCATGCATAAGATGCATATTTTGACTCTGAGTTAGAACATAATGAGGGTAACAACAAAGGAAAGAAGATTCTTGATGTGGAGCCCAGCGCCATCATTTCTGCCACTAAGATCCAAAAGATTGAGCTCGAAGATTTAGAGGAGGGGGAGCGACTCTTCTACTCGTAGATGTGGGTGAAGGATTCTCCACCGTAGTTCATTGTCAACAGCAAGAGCTAAAATAAATCTATTTCAACTATGGTCATGAAGCAGTTAGGCCTACCGAAAACACCGTACCCACAGCCATACACCATCAGGTGGCTTAACCAAGGACAATATCTTTGTATTAACTAGTAGTGTTGTCTTCCCTACATCATCAAGCCCTTCATAGATGAGGTATTGTGTGATATTTCTCCTATTGAAGTGTGTGATGTATTATTAGGCCAACCATACTTGTGGAATCATCATGTTGTGTATAAGTTTGGGCCTCACACTATTATTATTTCTCTCAACAATAAGTTATATAGGATACTGGAGGTAGCACCTCCTAGCGCCATCTCTTTGATCTTTGTGAAGAAATGTAGTAAGTCTATCATTTCCCACATCGGGAAATTTATCTTCCTTATGATTCACCCTCACGGCAAGAAGAACATTGTGGCCGCATACATGGCCTCCAAACAGGGCTCCTCTGCATGGCAAAAAAAGATGGACAAGGTCATGGAGGAGTACAGGGACATCTTCACCTCACCCACATGGGTACCCTTACACTATCAGGTTAAGAATTCCATCAATATGACCCTAGGCACGTTGCTACCCAACAGGAAAATCTATTGACACTTTGCTATGGAGAACAATGAAATCAAGACGCAAATTTAGGCATTGTTGCATAAAGGGCACATCAAGCCAAGTTCATCCCCCTGTGGGAGCCCAATCATGTTGGTACAAAAAAAGGATAGGACTTGGAGACTCTATATTGACTATCATGCATTGAATAAGATCACTATATGAAATAGGTATCCAATCCCATGGATTGATGACCTTTTAGACCAGCTCAAGGGGCCCAAATATTTCACCAATATTGACTTGAAGTCCAGTTTTCACCAGGTGCCAATCGAACCCTCTGATGTGTGGAAGACTGCCTTCAAATCCAAGGAGAGCCCTTTCAAATGACTGGTCATGAATTTCGGGTTGACAAATGCCCCTGCAACCTTCATGACGTTGATGGATGACATCTTGCTACCTTTCACCAACTCATTCATGGTAGTGTATTTGGACGACATCATGATCTTTAGCTAAAGTTAGGAACAACACCTCCACCATATTCAACAAGTCCTCCAAACCCTACGACAACCGAAATTGTGGCCAATTTGGAGAAATGCACTTTGGGTATGACCTAGGTTCAATATTAGGGGTACATCACTAATGAGAAAGGTGTACATGTGGACCAAGACAAGATACAAGTTATTCAGGATTGGCTGGTCCAAACCACTCTAACAGAGCTCCGTAGCTTTCTGAGGCTTTCCAATTTCTAACGTAGGTTCACATTCGGGTTCTCTCATATCACTTGGCATTTGAGTCAAGTCACCAAGGGTGGAGTGAAAGCAAAGTTCTTTCGATCTATATCCCAACATAAGGCATTTTCCAAGTTGAAGCATCGCCTCTACTTTACACCAGTGCTCAGATTACCAGACCTTCAGCAACCATTTGAAATTGAGATAAATGCCTCTAACTATAATATTGGTATAGTTCTTAATCAACAAGGGCATCCAGTGGCATATCATAGTGAGACACTTTTAGACACAATCCAAAATCATCCCACCTATGATAAAGAGAGGTATTCCATAATGCAGGCCTTACTCTGAAGGAAGCATTAGCCTATGTGGAAGGAAACTGTCATCCACACACAGCACTAGCCCATGTAGTTCATACAAACACAAGGAATGTTGCAGAATGATTTTCATTAGAAATGGTCCACATACCTGCAACAATTCCATTTGAACAATATGTACAAGAAGGGAAACACTAATAATGTTGTAGATTTCCTCAACAAACCGCTTCTCACGGCGCTGACCATTATGATCGACTCTTATGGACATGAGACTATGCAGTGGCCACATCTTTATTAGAATGATCCAAAATTTGGCAACACATACTAGATGCTTTTGGAAGGCAAAAAAGTTCCTGATTTTCATCTCCATGATGCACTGTTATGCCACCTGGGACACCTCTGTGTTCCTTCAAGTGAGTGTGCCAAGATGATTTGGAGGAGCAATACAATCAGTTCGTTGGACATTTCAAAGTAGAGAAAATAGTGACTGTGCTGGAGAAGTATTTTTATTGGCCAAACCTTTGACAGGATGTTAGGAAGTACATCAGATACTACACTACCTATGCCATTGCCGAACCAAACATCAAGAGGAAATGCCTATATACTCCTCTGCCTACTCCTAGTCATAATTGGGAATCCATCTCCATGGATTACATTTTGGGCCTTCCTTCTACTAAGCATGGGAACAATTATATTCTTTTGGTTGTCGACAGATTCTCTAAGATGGTCATTATGGCAGCTTGCAAGAAGAGTATCACAATAGAAACCAATGCTAAGCTCTTCCTTGAATGAGTGTGGGTAAACTTTAGGATACCAAGCTCACTAAGTCCATGACCTTCCACCCCCAAATTGATGGCCAAACAGAGGTCCTCAACAGGATGATCATGCATATTATGCATATGTACAACTTGAAGCATCCACGCACATGGGGTGAAAGCCTCCCCCATTTCTAGCACAGTTGCAACAGAACTCTCCATAGCTCAACTGGTCATAGCCCCTTTCAAATGGGATTGGGATTCCAACCACTATGTCCCATTGATGTGGCCATACCATTTGCAACCACTAAGGTAGATTGGGCTCATGTCCAAGCTGAAGTTGACAGGGCTAACAAATTTATTGGGCACATTCATCACATATGCCAGTAGGTCCATAACATATTGGAAAAATCCAATGCTAAGTACAGACAACTTCATGACCAACATTGAGTGCCACACAAGTTACAGATGGGCGACAAAGTTTGGTTACATTTACAGAAGAAGCGCATCATTGGGGCACACCAAAAACTTGAACTTCTATGATATGGGTCGTGAACCATCACCAAGGTTGTAGAGGACAATGCCTTCAAGTTCACCATCCCATTATTCCTTAGTATGCACCCAGTATTCAATGTGGACCGGTTGCGCCGTACTTTCCCCCATCGTTGGACACATCCAATGTTGCTGAGCAATTGACACCAATAGAGCTCAACCCTAGCTGCATCGAACATGCCAAAAATGATAGTATCATGGACACATAGATCAATAACACTTGTCATCAGAGGATCCATCTCTATTAAGTCGTCAAGCAGGCCAACTCCTTCACCAAGGCAAGTAGTTCACTAGGGACCAAGTTCAACAAAATATTCCTCACCTCATGGAGCCTCTGCATGCAATGGTGACCATTGCTTCCTAAGGAGGGAGTAGTGATCCAGGTGGATATTGTTGGCCACCAAACTATTCCACCTACAACTCGATTTGGTTTCTTTTGTTTCCTTGCTTATAGAAACATTTACTATTTTTAGCATTTTTTCAGGTCCTGAACTTCCAATGCTCTTTTGACCCCCTAAACAACATTCTTTTGAAGTACAAAGTAAGAGTAGTCTTGTGGTAAATCATGTAGTACTCAGATAGATCTTTCCAATGAGGTATCGTACACACCAAACAAAGATCATATGACCAAGTTACAACCCCTGGAAGTTGGCTTCATAACTAACCCCAACAGAGCCCACAAACACTTGGCGTTCCATCTCCTAGGGTTGCGGTTTTGGTCGTTTATGATTTTACCTTACTGTTCAATAATAAAAATTCCCTTGAGCCTCATTGTAACACAATTTAGAGGCATGTAACCACCACATCTCCTCTCAAAGATAAGTTACCATCGCTAGAGCTAGTTTATTTCCACTCTGTATGTAAGTATATTTCAGTTCTTTGATATTAATGAAATGTAGTTTTATTTCTAATGTAATTCGGTGTTTATGTTTGATTTGTATTTTGTTGCATTCCTGTATAAGTCCGGATCATTGGTGAACTTCAATTGAATTGGGTGGAATTACAAAGGTCAAGTTCTAAGGAGTTTTAGGGATACATTCCCCCATAAACTAGACTGCCATTTCGCACCAAGAATAAGAAACTCCAAGGAAGATAGCCCTAGCTATCCCCCCTTATTCGAACCAGTAGTAGATCCTACCACAATAGTTCTAAAGGAGGGGGTGCTAGTCTCGCCTTTTAGAGCACTCAGATTGTTGCAAGGTCAACCCAAATTTTCAAGGAGTAGAATAAAATTCAAAAGCACTTATAGATAGAAGCCCTAGATTGACCCACAATCGAAACTTGTTAGAAGCCTTGGGAACTTGGAAAATATTGTAATACCCTTAGAACTTAGTCTAATTTGCACAGAGTTTTGATGGTCACCACCATGTCCTGAAACTTAGTCGAAGTGGCGATCTACTATCATGATAGGACTTGCATTTTATCTTGAATCCTAGTTGTAGAATTTGGCCTCATTAGCTAATGATAGCACTCAGGCATAGTTTTTTCTTTTATTGAATGTTATTGTAGAAATTTCACCTATAGATCAACTGATAATGCAATGTTCTAAAGCAGTATACTAGATCTAGTTCTACAATTAAACTTTTCGGAATCTTAATCGAACATGAGCAATATCAAATAAGAACAAATATAACTGAGAATGAGAAGCAATCACACATAACACATAAACATAATCCAAGGAAAGCCTCGGCCTAAAAGCCCACTCTCTGCATTATCATACAAGTGGAAAATAGTCATAGAATTACACAAAGCCTTAGCTTGGAAGCTATCTAGCTCTCGATATAATCCCTCTACTACTCATAGATAGTCAAAGGCATATCACAAACATTCTTCTCTGCCCTCCAAGCCTCCTATTTCCTTGCGTAGTTTTTCCTAGGGTGCAGTGCTTCCACAAATGTGAATTCCCACCTCACATTGTTCACTTGATTTATTAGTAACTGTGCAATCATGAAGGAGATGAATCCTTCTGCATATATGAGTTTCCTTTATAGGAAAAATCCATCCAACTAATAGTGTATTTTCCCTCCTTTGATCTCAAATGGGTCTTTCTCTGAACTGACATGCATGAGTTATTTATGAGAGAATATTCAGTTATCTAAAGTGCAGCAGTTACATGCATGCAAGCATTAAATAACTGAACTCACAATTAATTCTACAATCTGTTAGAATTAATCTAACTAGACTTAACTTAGTTAACTGAGTCAACTAATTACAACTCATGGTTACAACTCATCCTTATCCTTTAACTAATGGATAAATCTCAAAGGAATAATTGTTGCATGTCCTCACATAGACTTCATGTTTGTTTTTCCTCAGCTAATTAACTCAAGATGAATTAATTAATTAATTTACAAATAGCTGCTAAGATCAAATTTGAATTTTACTTCACTATTTTAGTTCAGGGACTAACTAAAATAGGAATCTATCCCGAACTGCTATTTTCAGCAATGCTATTTATAACACTTCCATTTTTCATTCCTTGTTTGCTATGTCGAACAATGGTACCTCAACTACTGTTAATAGCAATGTTATTTTTAGCACTTCTATTTTTAGCATTTCTTGTTGCCATTTTCAACAGTTATGCACTTTTCTCTCCAAGAGATATTTATTGTTTTTTCTTCTCCTCTTTCCATTACAATGGTGTTCTAACCTTAGTGGAGGTTTGTCGATTTTTTGGTTTTTTTAATGAAGTGGTGGCAACTAATTGGAAGTGATATTTTTTATTATGTTAATAAACATATTTATTTTGGAATAATGTTTCCTCAATTTTATTTTAATTATAAATAATTATTGGATGGAAAATATGAATTTAATCTCACGTAATATTATATAATATTTTTCCTAGTAGTCACAAACTAAAAGTTGATATCTATCTCAAAAGTAGCTATGTGCTTTTTACTCTTTTAATTAAATTGATTAATTAAGAAAAAAATACGAACAAGTGTCATATGAAATGAGTTATGGTTTTTTAGGCGTGTGGTATTCATAAGCCAAGGTATTGGCCCATGGTATTTTAAGAATCTCTAGATTAATTTAGTATGAATCTCCATGGCTAAGAATCTTGTTATATGTTTTTTAGAAAATAATTTTTAGTTCATATAGTCATTCTTGTTTTTTCTTCTTTTTGTGGGGTAAATGGATATTTTCATTAATCCGGAAAAATCTACACATAGATTCGATTTCCAAACAAGCGTTAAAATCCAAGACATTCTCGAGAATAACAAGCTAACATCTAAGACATTCTCGAGAATAACAAGTTTCCTTCCCATAATAGACCATTAGATGAAAAAAATTGACTAAGATAATCATGACTACATAGAGAAGTCTTGAAGGCTCAAGATTTTGAGGGAGAAAATTCCTCTGACATTGGCATAATGGTCTGTGAGTTTACTAATTATTCAAAGTCGTCTTGGATGAGCACCTTATTTTACATGGGGCTTCATTTTTTGGCTTGTTGTGGCATCGTTTTTTGACTTCTTTGTATTTCCTAGAGACCACCTTGAAATCCCTCATTTGAGCCCCAAGATTGGATAATTTGAAAAACTCAAACGAAGCTAGTTTATTTCCTTGCTTCTAAGGTAGGCATTGTACATAGCCCTAGCTTGACGAGATGATATGCCCTTCATACCCTTTCCATGCCATTATACCACAAGGAAAATCAATCATGGGTCATCCAGGTCCATATGCACCTACTCTATAGGATTCAATATAGGGTTATGGCATTTTCTTTCTGCATACTACATGCTTGATTAAATGATATCTTGCTCTGGAGACTCCTTTAGAAAGGAGAGAAACTCAAAATTATTTATAGATCTAGGGATCTGGTCGAATATTTGAGATACCATGAGGACTCAATTTTCTTCTTCTTTGGAGGAATTTTTCTGAATCATCTTGCTCTTTCTAAGAAGGGTGTTCTTAAGGTGATTTCTTAGTATTCACTTGGAAATCCCTAATAAGATGCGTATATTCATGACAATATATAAATGTAAAGGGGACATGTTCATATTCTAGATACTTCTTCCAAACATTATCCTGATAATAAATATCTATGGAGGTTGTACGAGGCTGTGAGATATTCATGTAAACATATATTCAAACATATAATGTATATGAACCTCTCTTAATAGCCTTTGATAATTTGAAAATTTTGTTGATGGTTTTGTTTATGCCTTCAAGGTTTTCCTCCTCCCAATATTCCTTAGGAAGATAAAAGATGCATACCGACATTGCGATAGCAAGGAAGTCTTCATTCTCTAGATTATATTGCTCATTTGAAAATCACACTAAGAGACCTACATTGTTAGGAAAATAGAGCCCTCCTTCAAATGCCCTTGATATGTCTTTGAAGTTAGAGAGAATGATTATGAAGAACCTTTTTTCCCTAACTCCAATTCTATTTGACCCTCGATGTTCCATTTATTTCAAATCCACCTAATGAGAGACTTATTAGATTGCGATAGTATAATGAATTTGCAGAGCGTGACTATGCATTTATTGGATATATTATTCGATTCTTTTAGCTTTTACCCCATATTTTGGATCTTGCACTGCTTTTGGAGGTGAAGCGATGGATATCTAGTTTTCCAAGATGCGCCGAAAGGAGGTTTTGTTGTGAAACTAGAAACCACACTTTGCCTAGGTGCTCTTTGAAAAAGATGTGAAAGATGAAGAGATTGAAGAGGAATATTAGTAGATCTAGAATCATTATGAACTCGTGAAACAATATGGCTAAAGAAGGGGTTAGATCTGGTGTCAAGGAACCAAGGAGCCAAGCATGGATAGCTATGTAGAAGAAACCCCAAAATTTCCACAGTAGAAAAAAATCTCAAATTATGGTGTCATGTATTCTTGTTATAATAATAATATAAATAATTTAAGATAAAATTATAATTTAGTTAACTTTTGTGTTTGTTTAATGCCATGCAAGATGTATTATAAAGTAAGTCTTTTAAAGTTTAGCATGGATTAATAGCTATAATATTTTAATAGCCATTTCATATATATAAGTACACTAGTTTACATTAAAACTTAAAATTCCAAAAAAAAAAAAAGAATATATCAAATTTTCAATCTAAAACATTTGATTTAATTTCAATATATATTAGTTTATCAATATAATTAAAAAATAATTTAATATTCTTTTTCATGTGTTTCCTACCAAATGTATTGTCAATATGTTTAGTTTTTTGAGGAGGTCAAAATCTTCTCTAAAACACTCCAGTTTTGATATGGAAAATGTGTTATGAACAGAAAAGTAAAATCTGTAGATATTGAACTGTTTGGCATTATATTTTAGGACATCAGGTTATTTGGGCCTACCTGATTTTTCTTCATCATAAATCTGATAGTATCTATCTATGTAATTCAGATCTTTATATTGTCTTGAGGGTTTTTTCTCTGAAAATAAATAAAATATAAATAAAAACCAAAACCAAATTACAATGTGAAAGCATGAGAACAGATCATGGTCCTTGATTACTGGAGAAGAAACATAGATGACGTATAGGTTAGTATCTGGACCATATATTGGGACCGGCTTTCAAACAGATCATGGTCCTTGATTACCGGAGAAGAAACATAGATGACGTATCGGTTAGTATCTGGACCATATATTGGGACCGCAAATAACTCACAATCCATTTGGAGAGAGAATTTTAAATTGCTTCCGAAAGCATTGTTTCGAAATCCAACTGAATATTTCCACAATAAGATTATTCAAAACGTATTTTCGTATTTGCGTAGAAATTTCCATGATCATTCCGAGTGCACTGTGCTGTGCCAGACAATGGCAGATCATTGTCATGATCCTAAGAGCGTATGTGTTCTGATGACTAGGTAAGCTAAGGGCTTCCATTCTAATTTTATTGTTTTGCCGAGTCAAACTCTCTGTGCGTAGCGACAAGGAGAAACGCCCGTCTTTGTCATTACAAAACCCTGTGGTTCATTCAACAATGGATGGTCCAATTCATATCTGCCTTTATGCTATATATTCCGGGCCAAAATCGCCTCGGCATCTCAAACCGTTCGTTGTTGACTAAAGATGTAAATAAAGCTTGTGAATATATATATTCAATTGGTAAAAACAGACTATCTTTCATTAAAGATAAGAAAGATAAAAGTTAGTTATATTTTCAAGATATAGTAATCACCAATTTTCAGAATGCAACAAAAATGCATCCCAATGGAAAGAAACAAAAAGCAAGAGCAGCAGGGGAATTACACAATGCTACAATGTGACGTGAAGCTCTAAATATCTGCCCAAAGTATAACCTTCTGCTCTGTACTAAATATTTGATAAAAAGAAAATAACAACAAATGTGGCAGCAAAGTCCTGTAAATGCTAAAGATAAAACCGAAAATATGACCAATTCCAAAGAGACCAAAGCATAGACTGCACCAATGCTGCAATGGGATAAAATACCAACTCGACCTCTAGAAAGAGAAACTTCTAGCGCTATAGAAGAAGTTTTCAACATAGGATTGGAAATTGATTACGCTAAGAAGATCTACCACGTTTGGAGAGTTTGGAGTCCGCCACCATGTTTTGTTTTTTTAAATATGGGAGAAAGTCATGTTTTTGAAGGAAGCAGAAAGAGTTCTAATTTGTTGTAGCTAGTGGAAAAGAAAAAGGTACTTAAATTTGGAGTGTACCTGAGCCTACTCAATCATCAATTTGGAGAATCTCCTCAATTGCTAGCTAATTAGCATATCCTAAAACTCTCCCCAAAAGCTAACATATCTGCCTGATTGTTTAAACCTGCACCACCATACCATCTAAACGAATAAGATTGACCCTCTTTCAAAACTATATTAAGATGATACTCCATCAAAATACCCATCGGTCATGATGACACGAAAGAACTAATGTGTCTTTTAGGCTTTGATCTCTAGGGCCTGATCTCTTTGAAAGGAAATCAAAATCTTCAAACATGTATATTGCACATGTGAGGGACAATTTGTTTAAAAAATTAAATAATACCTTTTGCCATATTAAAGCAACAACTGAGAATGTAAGAAAAATGTGTCACCCCTTCATTCGCCCCTCTACAAAGATAGTAAATATTCCCTAAAAACCCTTCCGAGCAATTCTCTCACTCCACCCTATAGGCCCCTTCGAACAATGTTCTCTCATGTGAAGATGATTGTGGAACATCAGCCACACGAAACATTTCAATTTCAAAAAAGCCTCCAACCACCACATTTGAATCATCTGAGAATCACTCTCTGAAATCCTTCACCCCTACTATACCTCTCCCACTCAGCCTCAAAGGCCACTTGGAGCTCAAGATCATTAGAGTGTGACAAGATAGGATGGGGAGAAACGTATCTAGCTAGCGAGGTGATTTCGTGATAATGAGAAATATTTTTCATATAAATAATTATATGATTTTTTTATTTTTTTATACGCTGATCCAATATTTAAGTATGATTATATTTTCCACTTCTGGAAACCAAAGTCTTCTCTAACAAAATCATTGCTCACATAAACTAGATTATTTAAAAATTATAAAAATTAAACTTCTTTCATCAAGATAATAATATTTCATTCAATCACTTAATTTAAATCTAATTTATAATATATATATAAAAATTTTATGGAAAGTAAGATGTTTTTAAATATTTTATAAGTTATGTTTACTTAAAAATTGTAAATTTGATGCAATTTATTATATGTAAGTGATTTAATGGTTAAAAGTCTGTGTTTTCTCCTAAAAGGTTACTAATTCAAATACAAAAGAGTGGATAGTCTAAAATTTACGAAAGTGTACATACTCTATCCCCTTTTGATTCTAAATCTATGACCTCTCATTGGGAAATATAACACTTAATAGTTAAGCCCACTCCATATGTTTAGATTTATCTATTACTATTTTTTAATTACAATCGAAGGTTTAGATTTATCTAAAAAATGGTTATGTGTTATCTATCATTTTAATTAAGTTGATTAAGTACAAAAAAATGTCATATGAAATGATTTATGTTTATTTGAGAGTGTGCGATTGATAAATCATGATATTGACTTATATTATTGTAAAAAATATTACTTACAAACTAAGAAACTCCATGGTTAAGAATCTCGTTACATAAATTTTTAAAATATTTATATATTTCACTCATATATTAATTCTTTTTATAATTAGTAGGAGGAGAAAGAGGCATGTCTACTTTAGAATAGGCTTTCAATAATTTTAATTTAATTATTAATGGGATGGTAGAGATTTATCCTCCATGGAATATGCTAGAATATTCATGTTAGTGTATATATATCAAGATTAATATTTCAAATTGATTATTAAAAAAAAGGTCATATCAACACTTGTCATGTTCTGTATGTGGCACTGATAAGTCACGATAGTCGCCCATGGCATTGTAACAAAATCTATTTAAAAGTTAAAAAATTCTTAAGATAAAGTGAAAGTGATTTCTATGGTAGAATATTGTTAAACTTCTAATTATTTTTTTATAATTTATTATTATATAATTAAATAGTTTAAATTTTTAATTTTTTTTGCAATGTGAGATAGTTATTGGTTGAGAATTTTGATTGCTTTTCTTTATAAATATATTTCGATCATCTAATTTATTGCTAGGTTTTGTTAAAAAAGTTTATACTTATTTAATTTTTGATTTAATTTTTTGTAATGTGAGATATATCATGAAATTTTTTTTTATTTAAAATTGATGTTATAATACCAACTATTTAATTTATATGATTCATTTTAATCATGAAAAAATTAATTACAAAATTAATAATTTAAATTAATTATTCTTGGGTTTATATGAAGAAACAACCCTGTTTTGCAAATAATTTCAGTGAACCAATCAACCTAAAAACCATATATCAAGTAGCGAAAGAAAAAAGGAAAATCGAATTTACAGATTCTTTTCTAATTATCAACTGCATGATACTAGTGCTTTCTATACAAAATTATACTCTCTTATTATAGGACATCAAAATATCATTAAGCTTACAGGGATGTGCAGACACTTTCGAAGGATGGACTGACATTGGATATCGGAAGGCTCCTTTTAATATCTTCGCCCTTTTTGGTCCCAATTCTGATTCACTGATTGATTTGCTTGGCTTGGATTTCTATAAATTTGTATTTATAGGATTGTATTTCTAAAGTTTCATTCTGCATTTTAAAATTTATTGTCTGATCAAAAAAATGTACTAGAAAATATTAAAATGTTTTTTTTACTGTATTAGAAAAAGTTTTAAATACTTTGGTAATGTACCTATTGGTTAATTTGTTTTCAACCACCGGTGTTAATGAGACCTTTTGGAAACAAAAAACTACAAGCATGGCACATGCATAGGCATAAGTCATTTTCTTGCTTACCTAATAAACTTATTCATGCCTTAAGTCATTTTCTAACTAAATTTCAGTGATTTTTTCTTTCAAATAAATATATATTAAATTAGTGACTTTATAACTAATGATCATGAAATTTAAGATTAAATATCATCATTGACTTGGTAAATAGATCTTTACATAAATTAAAACATATAATGAAATTCAAATTTTAGATGTTTAAATAACTTAAAACATATAATGAAATCTTAATCTTTTAATTATATAAAATTGAGAACACTTACTAGTTTGTCCTCTTAATATATAAGTTCGAATAATTTCAAATTTATAATAAGAAATATTATTAATTAAATATCCATTATTGACTTTTTAAATAAATAAAAACATATAATGAAATTTAATATTTTTAATTATATAAAATTGATCATTTTACTAGTTTATCTTTATATATAGTTGGAATAATTCAAAATTTATAATAAGACTCTTCTATTAATTAAATTGATAGATATGTTTATTTTAAAATAAGATTTTCAATTTATTTTTTAACATCAATAAGAATGACGATTTGAATTAGGGATTCAAAATTTTAATTTAATTATCAATAATTGTTAAGTAAATGATAAGGATAATGATAAGGATTTAACTTCTGTAGAATATTCTTGAATATTCTTAGTAGTATACACAAATCAAAAGTTGAGATTTATTTCCAAAGTAGTTATGTATTTTTTCTCTATTAATCAAATTTATTAGTTTAAAAAAAAGTCATATGAAAAGTTTCATTTGAATAAATTAAGATTCATTAAAAATGTATTATTGATAAACCATAGTATTACAAAGATTATTTACAAATTAAAAATCTCCATAATAAAATGAGAACAAATATCTATGTTTAAGAATTCTTGTTAATGTTTTTAAATGATATATATTTAACTTAATATATTAATCCTTTTTAACATTAATAATATTAATACTAATTTTAGATAAAATTTATAATTTAGCTAATTTTATGATTTTTTTTTTATTTTTAATAATAATTTTAATATCATTATAAAATAAAAATACATATAAATATTTACCAACTAATTATTAACTCTATAAATTATATATAAAGCAAAATTACAAGACGTAAATACCTCATTCTAATAATTACACTAGATCACGATAAAAAAATTCTAATATTTCTCTCTCGAAGATGATTTTACGTATATCCTTCACATGGTCAATTTTTACACAATAAATTGCAGCGAAGATATACTCTCATATACAAAATTCAATATTTTAGTCCTAAAAATAAAACAACAATAAAGATTAGCAATGATATTTGAAAATAATTTAGACGGAAGGCTTAAGAAAATAATTTTTTTGGATGCTAGCTTTTGTCATTTTTTGTGACTTATAATGTGCAGGTAAGCCTTCTAATAAGACAACAATAAAGATTAGCAATGATATTTGAAAATAGTTTAGATGGAAGGCTTAAGAAGATAATTGATGTAGGGGCATTCGGATTTAGTAAGTAAGGTGGAAGCTTGTTTACATGTTGTGGCTAAATAAGTTGAAATTCATTAATTGAATGGTCAAAAGTCAGTTTTATTGAGAGGGTTGGATCTCTCAAGAAATTAGTTGTATTTCATTATTGTAATAAGTTAGAAACGATTTTATTTTAGATTCAAAAATAGGATTGTTAGCATAGATCTAGGAAATAGAGATTCGCTATTAGATCTATTAAAAATAGAAATTTTGTTGTTAGATACGATGGATAAAAAGAAGGAAAATGTAATGAACAAAGTAGAGAGAGGATTGAGGATTCAGTGAAGTGAGAACCCAAGATTTGTGTTTGGGTTTTCATGTAAACAGAGGTCTTCATTTGTTTTGATCAGGCCTAAGGCCGAGACTCTGTAATCCTGTGAATTTGTGAATAAATATTGCTATCTGTGATTTCCTTATCAGACCTGCGAAAATTAGATTATTAATGCTTTCATAGATGTTTGTTTGTATTTGGGAGAGAATCATGGAATGCCTATTTCCATAAGAATCAATGATTTCCGTTCTCATACTTTACAATAGAAAATCCAGTGTTTAAAGCGAATTTTGGTGCAGACTAGTTCTGTAAGCGGAAATCCATTTACACATAGCAATCACGAAAAACACTTTATCGGATTTGGAATCCAGACTTCAAACATTATGGACCGGGTTTTTTTTAATGTTGTCAAGTCTGTGGGTTTGATCGCATCGTAATATCGGCGCAGTATATGGCAAAGGCTCCACCTTTGAACCACTGCGATATGTGACTGCCGACATATCGCATCAGCATATTGGAGTGAAGCGGAAAAGGCCTTAAGTCAGGGAAAAATGCGATCGCCAATAACGATCGGTGTGATAATCGCATCGAAGTTTTGGAAGAAGTAGAGAAGTGTTAAACGAGAGTAGCGCCGATCGCTGATAAAGCAATTAGATCTACACCGTCTGATTGGGTAGATCCCATTCTGCCGTAATAACACATATTTTGGTTTGAAAAGGGAAAAAATCCATTGTTTTGGCAATTTAAAGACCTTTCGGTTTCGGAAGGAAAAGGCATACATTTGTTTAAAAGGGTGTTAAGTGCGGTGATTATCGGGTTTGTAAATCCATTGTTTCCACCTGTGTCATTTGTGGTATCGGAGCAGAAGTTGAGGTTGATTGCAGTGAAAATGCCACCAAGGAGAGGAGCTGGCATTGGTTGAGGAAGACCAGAAGCAAACACAGTTTTGCTAGAGGAGATCTGAAGTTTACGAACGAGGATGGATAATATGGAGGTTTTCCAGAGAAGAGCACCTGATGAAGGAATTGATAGTGCTGCAGAAGAATCTTCCGTAGAGGAGGAATAAGAAGAAGAAAATGAGGCTAGTAAACTCATCAAGATGTTGGCAAAGGTTGGAGGAAAACCAAAAGTGGAAATTCCTACATATGGAGGAAGTTTAAATGTAGAGGAGCTAGCAGATTGGATTAGATCCTTAGACAAGTACTCTGAGTATGAAGAGATCGATGAGAAAAAGATGGTGAAGTTTGTAGTCACCAGATTGGGAGGTCATGCAGCGATCTGGTGGGATGAATTACAAACATCTAGGACAAGGAAAGGGAAGCCTAAGATCAAACAATGGGAAAAAATGGTAAGTAAAATGAAAGCCAAATTCATGCCTAGAGATTATCAGTTGAATTTTTTTAAACAAATGCAAAATTTAAGGCAAAAGGGAATGTCTGTTAAGGAATACACAGAAGAATTTTATAGGTTAAGTATTAGAGCAGGACATGTAGAAGATGACCTAGAGAAAGTATCTATATATATAAATGGCTTAAGATATGATATACAAAATGATATTAGTTTGTTAAATTTGAAAACTATTGAGGATGCCTACCAAGCAAGTTTGAAGGCAGAGGAGAAGATATTGAGAAAACAGAGTCAAAGTGATCCAAGTGGATGTTGGTGGCCACCCACCTATCCCATTTGGACCCCCACAATTGTCTCTTTCAGCTTTTTCAGTTTCCTAAATTGTAGCACAGATTACTATTTTTAGCAATTTTTTGGGTCCCAAACTTCCGGAGCTGTTGTGAGGCCCTAAACGACGTTTTTTGGGAAATCTGGGGGCAACATGGGTCCTTGGACCAATGTTTCCCTACCCAAAGTGGTAGTTCTCGGATAGATCTTTCTAACGAGCTATCATACGCGTCAAACGGAGATCGTATGCCAAAGTTACGACCCCGGGAAATTGATGGACCAATTTACCCAAAACGGGGCCCACAATTTGGCGTTTCATCTTCTAGGGTCGGTTTTGGAATGTGAAGGGTTTTCCATTGTTTCTCAACAATAAGTAGGCCTTCGAGCCTCATTGTAACGCAGTTCAGAACAGTTCAGAGGCATGTAGCCGCCACATCTCTTCTCAGAGATAAGCTACCATCGCCCTAGCTGGTTTATTTCCATTTCTAGTTGTAAGCATATTTCGGTATTTTCCATTATTTAAATGAAGCATTATTCCACTGCATCTTTTTGTGTTATGGTTATCTCTTTATTTTATTGCTTTCTTGTTTAAATCTGGATCAGTGGTATCAGAGCGGTCTACTTTTTCTCTGTTTTTCTTTGCATGTCCCCAACGAGGTCGGGATATAAGGAGTTAGGGCTTGAACTGGTTGAACCTTTGCAAGACCAGCCTCACAAATTCCGATGGCCTCTCATGGCGAATGAGAAGAAAGACGAAGGGGCAGGAGATCCTATC
Organism: Pinus taeda; assembly: GCA_000404065.3. Taxonomy (NCBI): domain Eukaryota; kingdom Viridiplantae; phylum Streptophyta; class Pinopsida; order Pinales; family Pinaceae; genus Pinus; species Pinus taeda. The sequence continues at coordinate 8,171 of APFE030067254.1, read as the reverse complement.
AAAATCTTGCTCGAAGAAGCCCTCGAGTGACAATGGAACGCGATGATGGACATCTTTGCGCAGATCCTTCAGCGACTACCCAGAGGTGACGCATCGGCTTCCAGCAGCTACTCTGGAAATGCCACGCCCTTTAAGGTACAAGTTAATTTTGAAATCCCCATATTCGAGGGTCAGATAGACGGAGATGCCGTAGACAAATGGTTAAATCTACTAGAAGATTATTTTTCTGTTCATGAATTTTCAAGTCGGGAAAAGATTGTTTTCGCTCTTCTCAAATAAGCCCCCCACGTCAAGGACTGGTGGGAAACCTACTGCGAGCAGAAGGATGAAAGCACAGGCTCACTATTTTTCAGCCGCACCCACTTGGGGTTCATTCCAAGGTGTCATCAAGGAGCAGTACTACCCTATTAAAAGCTATGAGGACAAATACATCAAATGGTCCACACTGCGGCAGGGACGAGACCAAGATGTGCTAGAGTTCACAAACATTTTTCATACCCTTCACACACAGTTGGGTATCAAAGATTCTGAGCTACATCTGGTACTCAAATACCGCGGATGCCTACATAGATACATCCAGGAAGAGATGGAGTTCTTGAACATCTTCTCACTCAGCACAGCATACCAATACACTGTCAAAATCGAGCAAAAGTTCAAACATAAGAAGCAAGACTTTGGATCTGCAAATTCGAAGCCTAAAGGACAAAGCCAAGGCGGGGTGACCCAAGGCAACCCGTCGAAGCCGCAAGAAAAGAACAACACCACAAGGCCGAAGGAGGACACAGGAAAGTGGTGTGAGTTCCGCAAGGGTCCCACTCATAACACAAGTGAGTGTCGGACCAAGCAGTCACTGGTGGCCGAGTTGAAGGCTTCCGAATCAGATGCATGTTCCGACCCTGAACCAGAACCCAACAAGGGGAATGGCAAAGGGAAGCAAATCATTAATGCGGATCCCAACGCCACTGTTGCTACTGCCAAGATCCAAAAGAATGAGCCCGAAGAGCCAGAGGAGGGGGAACGTCTTTTCCACTCACAGATGTGGGTGAAGGGTTCCCCGTTGCAATTCATTATCGACAGTGGCAGCCAAAAGAACCTTATTTCAGCAGAGGTCGTGAAGCGGTTGTGCCTACCGACTACACCATACCCACAGCCATACAGTATTGGGTGGCTTCATGAAGGATGAGATCTCAAAGTTCGCCAGCAGTGCCGCCTTCCCTACAGCATCAAACCATTCACAGATAAGGTATTGTGTGAGGTTACACCTCTGGATGTTTGTGATGTATTATTAGCGCAGCCATACTTGTGGAGGCGACATGTTGTGTATGAGTCAAGGCCTCGCGTTGTCATTATTTCTTTGGGTGATTCATTATACAAGATACCGGAGGTAGCCCCACCTATCGCCACGTCTTTGATCATAGCTAAGAAAGGCAACAAGCTCATCTCCCAGACCAGGAAATTCATCTGTATGGTTTGCTCCCAAAGTAAGGGGAAAATCGTTGCTACATCCATGACCCTCGCAAAGGGTTCCTCCACGCAGCAACAGCAGCAGCAGAGGGATATAGTCATGACAGAACACAGGAACAAATTCTCCTCACCCATAGGGGTACCACATAAGTTTCAAGTGGGCGACAAAGTTTGTTTACATCTGCAGAAAGAACGCCTTACCAGAACCCATCAGAAACTCAGACCACTCCGACATGGTCCTTACACCAGTACCAAGGCTAGGTGCAACAATTCTTTGAAGCACATCATTCCTCCATTCCTTTTCCTGAACCAAGTCTTCAATGTGGACCATCGTCGACCATGCTTCCCACCATTACTGGACACATCAGAGATTGCAGGACAAGTTCAACAGATG